>SZYD01001918.1:10000-69552 GCA_009363875.1 Mikania micrantha
CATTTGGGACCTTGCAGATCCACTCTTTTTCCTATTCAAAGCTCAGCCCTTTGTCTCTGTGTTTTCACATCGAGAATTATTTGCAGATGAAGAGATGTCAAAGGGGCTTCTTACTCCCAAAACAAATCCTCCTACATCTCTATATAAACGCTGGTTTATCAAGAAGACGCAAGAAAAGCACTTCGAATTGTTGATTAATCGCCAGAGATGGCTTAGAACCAATCGTTCATTATCTAATGGATCTTTCCGTTCTAATACTCTATCCGAGAGTTATCAGTATTTATCAAATCTGTTCCTATCTAACGGAACACTATTGGATCAAATGACAAACGCATTGTTGAGAAAAAGATGGCTTTTCCCGGATGAAATGCAAATTTGATTCATGGAACAGGAGAAGGATTTCCCATTCCTTAGCCGGAAAGATATGTGGCCATGAAAGGCGAAGGAAGGCTGGAATGCCAACAGGCGTCTATTATTGAATTCACCCGATCCGATAGTACCCGTTTGGGGAACGTCCAGTGCCAAAGTCACTGAATGGGTAAGTTGCCAATCCCTAAAACGGACTATGTAATGTACTTGATCTGCTGGGTTACGGGCGGTCATTTTACTAGAGGTTTATAATCTACCCTAGTATGATTCCTGTTGAAGCATATACTCGAGGGGTGGGTGCAGGGCAGACGATTTGAAATTTTAAAGCAGACTCCCCATTCATTAGATAGAGAAGATGACCAAGATTTCGTGATCCGCTGTCGAACTTATTCCAAGAGAGCTCGGATCGAATCGGTATTGCTATCCGAGCTCTCTTATTGAATTGCTCATTCAATGAGCATTCTCAATATTATGCCTTGAAGAGGACTCGAACCTCCACGCTCTTTAGCACGAGATTTTGAGTCTCGCGTGTCTACCATTTCACCACCAAGGCATCTTGAAAGTGAATCGTATTCCATGAATATGATATCTATCTAGTGTGATGTATGGAATAGTGGAGTGTTGGAGTATTTCTATTGATCGGTCATGTCATATAGGCCCGAATTGGACATCCAATTGCTTCGATTTGAATTATCCGGAGAATGCCTTATATAGATATCCAATCTATCAAAAAGATGGACAATCAAACCTATTTCTCGATTCAATAGAAGCTCAAAGAGGTGAATAGGGTCCCAAATAACGAGAGATATGTAAAAAGCAGGTCCGATTACGCCTATTCCTAATCCTAAATGGAATGTAACGACGTAGGGATCCATATGTAAACATAGTATCCATTTAGATACGCTCAAATGACCCCTTCTCACAATGAGAATGTATATAACCCTATTCCGGTCTGGTCCGGTATGAAATGAACTTATAATCATAGAATCGACTTGATCATCAGATTATAGATTATAAGTTCATAACCCAAGCCCATTACCATTTTGGGCGGAACAGATCTACTAATTCTTTGATTCCAGTTAGTAAGAGGGATCTTGAACTAAGAAATTAATTACATATATCCCCCTCTTTTGAGGTCTAATTACATATATACCCAACTAAAAAATTTAATTACATATATACCCTTCTTTTGAGGTCTAATTACATATATGCCCAACTAAAAAATTTAAATATATATTTACCCAACTTTACTCTCTTTACACATTGTAACATTTTGAATGTAAACATACATAAATAGGGGTGTTCAAAATATCCGAAACTCGAAAAAGTTCGAAATCTGAATCGTATCCGAAACCCGAAAAAACCTCATCCAAAATCTAGTTCGGTTTTTTCGGGTCAAATAAAAAGATTTTAGATTCGGGTCGGGTTTCGGATATACAAAAACTGCTTTTTTCGGGTCAGATAATATATTAAAATGGGTATATTTGAAATTTTTAGAATTAGAAGAGGGAATATATGTAATTAAAATTTTGGATTGGGTATATATGTAATAGATGAAATTTATAGGGGGATATATGTAATTAAAATTTATGATTAGGTATATATGTAATAAATGAATATTATTAAACTTATCTACAAATTATTATATCAAATAAATCTTTTAATATTAGTTGTATACTTTATACATTTAAAACTATTCCAACTTATTTAATAACTTGAATTCCTTTTAAATGGTTTACATTTTTAAATATTTCAACCTTGGAATTTTATTTTAAACTTTTACAAGAAAACAAATTTATTTCAAACAAAGAAAATGCTAAACCTTTAACAATGTCTCAAAACAAACTCTATGAACTATCTAGATTTTGGGTATTACATATAAGTCATAGCCACGTAGGAACATACACTTATGCATCATCAACTATCTAGGTTGATATTGAGCTTGTTGGAAAATTTGAGCTACTATTTGATTATCCATTTCAAGGTTATCAAACTCATTAAAAGGAGAGTCTTCATAGCCATCTTTTAATTGTTTTGAACTTTTGGGGTGAAACATGTAACTTTGGACTTATCTTTAACTTATGTACATGTGAACTTAGCTTTGTCACCTAAACTGTAGTGTGAACTTATCTTGAGCTTGCATTGATCACAACTTAACTATTTAGTAACAATGATATATCTATTGGACCGACCATCCCACTGTTGGTTGAGTTGACTTCGGTCCTCCATGGTGATTGTTTACTACTTCAGCATTGTTAGGAATGCTAGCTTGGTCAAACATCATTTGTTAACATTATCTAATCTACATATGGTTTAATTACATGTTTTAGTTCATATTGGCTTATTATCACATATGACAACTTATCTTTAGTCAAACTATTTTTGTGTGTGTGTTTAAATCTGTGAAGCTCACCAACTATTCGTAGTTGACACTTGATCTTAAACATGTTTCAGGAGGACATGACAAGTTAGCTATACTAACGAGCTTGGATTAGCTTACATTTTATTTGTATTCAATGTATTAGAATTGAAAGGATGTAATAGTTAAGGTTTGGTCATTTGAAGCGATGTAATAAATGTTCGAGTTTATGTAAGAACTATTTACAACTTTATACCTTGGGCCATGAACAATCTACACTTCATGCCACCCCGATGTTTCCGCCATTCGTCGGGGTGTTACAGTGGAGAATCCTGAAGTCACACACACTGCTCCAAGGATTTATTTGTTGTCCATAACAACAAATCTAGACTCGTTTGCTGGATGTATAATAAGGAGAAGCAGTTGTATCTGGTCAAACAGTTCAATGGCAAATTGGAGTATTTGAAGAGATCCCAAGACTTCCGGTCCTTGCCAAATATTGATCTTAAGAGCATCAACAACGTCGTATTTATAAATCTCTCCAAAGATAGTCAAGCAGCTCTGTTCACCAAATTCCTAAAGGACTTGTGTGATAAAGACTTCCCTGTTATGAAGACAACAAAAAGAAAAAGGTTTGTTTCAATGTACATACTGGATCCGGTCAAGAAAGAGCCTTGTGTCTACACCAAATATCCACCACCCAAAACTGAGAAAGCAGTCCCAGTCCACATGAGGGTTCCAAATAATTCGCTTGTACTTCAACAAAGTTACATATGGAGCAGTTATTATGAAAGAAAAGTTAGACGACTATATCATTCTAGACTCGATGGACTTGCTCAAATTTGGTAAAGAAGACATGATGGTGCTAAATAAAAGCCCCATACGCACCTATGGTGGCTATGACCAAGAAGCGAAGCCATTCACCAGAGTTGTTGCATTGGCAATGGCTCACAAGCTGTATGTCGGAGCCAGTCCTCATTCAGTCACACTTACCATCGATTGATTTCATCAGTCTAGGGGGAGTTTGTAGAGCCCAATCATAAGATAAGGGCTAACAAAATCAACTCGAGACAAGATGAAGATCAAGTTTTGATATTTTCGTGAACTTTGCATTTTGTGTACTTGTAAATTTCGTGTACTTTTGAGTTTGTGTACATAGGTTCGAGTACTCCTAAAGTAGTATATATAGACGCATTGCGTACTGTTCTAGGGTTGGATTCCCGAGGCAGACTCTTCTAGACGTATTGAAGCAGTTTGTATTGAGTTCACGTTTTTGAAATAGAAATTAACTTTTCTATTACATTTTTATCTTCTATCATGGATTCCGCACATCTTAGAAGCGTTTCGTGCTAATTTAGTTAATAAAGTTCAGATCTTTACCAAGCTAGGTGTGATGACCGATATCCGAGCAACCATGAGTCGGAAATCCAATGGTGTAAACAATCACAGTGTAAGACATAGGGTTACGAGAGTGAAGACAACAATAATAAACGACAATAATAATACACAGGTTTTCCTAAAGCAGTTAGGAAAATCCACTAAATCACACGAACATGAATAAGAAGAAAAGAAAAACAACCTGTGAGGGAAAACAATGAACAAAACCTGAATAGACAACATTTGGAGTGTCGATCCAACGAGATATCGACATGGGTGACAATCCATGTGGATATGTTGTTAGATTTGAATGCCCTAAATGAAATCTTTACAGTATCAAACAATGTCAGCAGATAAATACAACGCGGCGTTTATATGGGTGACGATTCATACAGATGTCAGCGTGAGTCTTTAACGCTGATGTAAAATAAGAACAATTTTAATAAAAACACACAACTATTCGTACGAATGGGCTCCCATTCATACGAACCAGTCTAATTTTTGAAGCTTTATAGCCACAGTCCGTTCGCACGAATGGGAGCCATTCGTACGAATGGCTGATTCGTACGACAGCACAGCTATAAAATCAACATTTGCATTTTTCAAACCCATTTTTCACCAACTCTCCCAAACGAAACCCCTTTTCGCGCCTCTCAATTTTCGGTCATTTCCACACGAAATCGGACCATTCCACCGTCCAAATCGGGTGTATTTCAACCCCAACACTTCCAGTTCAAGATTTCAACCCTTTTCATCTCATTTCGGTCAAATATGAGCTCCACATTAAGTATTAGCACCGATTCTTTACACCAAAACACTCCAAAACGTTTTACCATCAATTTCGACCTTAAAAACCCTAAAAAAACCACCGATTTCAAAAATGTCGTTCTTGGTGAACTTGCAGGCGAATGAGCCATACGAAGAGCTCATTCGTGCTAAAGAGAAGCCTCGTTCGGGAAGAGGAGTCACACGAACGAGCTTCCAAACGAATGAGAAACCACGTGAACGAAATGGGTTCATTTGCATGGAATTACCACACGAATGAAGATCCATTCGCACGAATGAATGACTAGAATGATGGTACATGAACGCATCATTCCATTCGTGTGAATGAGGGCCATTCGCACGAATCATCCGTTCGCACCAAGAACATCCCAAAACAGTTAAGAACAGAAAGTCCTATCTTACGCCATTTGTAATGATAGAACCAAACCTTAGACCAAATTTTAAATCTAATCAAAATAGAACAAAATGATAATACATTTTCCAAAATCACATCAAAACACGGAACAAAAATCCGTTCAACACCTAACTAACTAATATTTAACATAGGATCTAAACCGAGGGAACATACCGAGTGAGTGCATCGACGACCCAAGACCTCAGGTGAGTTCACAGACCTCTTGTTTTCAATTTTCTGGCTTCCAAACCATTTGAGGCTGAGAACATGAAACCTCTTATTCGAATGATCGACAAATAAGAATTATTTTCAAATGATTTCAATAAAAGGATAAACTATTAACCTCTTATTTGAATGATATACGAATAAGTTTTTTTCAAACATTTTTACCGAGTGTTCATCGCTCCATTCAAATTTTCATCAAACAACAACAACAAACCAGTTTCGAGGGTTCAAAAAACAAATCATCGAGGAGATGTCCGTTGACCACAATAGTTCGAGGCTTTGTGCCCAACCAAGAGGTGAACGGACACTAACCGTCGAATTGTGTAGTGCACAATCAAGAACTATGATTTTCATGGGTATCCCCCATCAAATAAACAACATTTTTGCATGGTACCTGTCTAGGGTAGTTCACTAGGACATGTGTCAACACAACATCACATCGAGAATTCCTCAGCGAATTCTCGAATAACTCACATCAGAGTCATTTACCATTAGTTGACGTGGGTCAACCGACTGTAACATACCTCCAGCGCTGAGGCTGGTACGTTACACGCATACACAGTGAATCAACAACTCATATTAGTTCCGTGGGAACTAACACACAATCATATCAGTTAGGGTTGGTAAATGATCACATGGGTGATATTACGGACATACCACACAAACAATAACATGAGTTTTCAAACAAAACAATTGTTCAAGACCTGGTCTTAAACGAGTTTCAAACGAGTACACAGTAAACAATGTTTTACTTCAAGAAAGAAGCGCCACTGGTGTGATTTTCAAACATACAAAACCTGTCTCCTATATCAGGAGACAGAGCATACGCTTCTTTCTCGTAACTTCATTTTACAATCACTCATCGTGTCGAGTAGATTGGATATGCACAAGTCGCAAGGTCTGATTCCTTTTAAGGACATCCTCATGAATCACCGAAGGGATGGTGGGCTGGTGGGCGAGCGTTGGCTCTACGTATGCCCTATACATAAACTACCTTCGATGATTTGGGATCGTGTAAGTAATGATGTTCAGGCTAACGCACTTGTGTAGTTCATTCGTGTTTTCAAAGCCATTCACACATCATATTCGAAGCCGACGTGAATGGAATGATTTTCACCAAACCTTTTTACAAAACCTAATGTTTTCAAAACTAATATGACTCACCAACCTAGTGTTGACAAATTTTACATGTTCTCAGGTGAAGAACAGGTGAAAGTTAGACGACTTTAGAGAGAGAAAGATAGGACCCCTTAGAGGAACCTACTACCCCTGCATGAAATCTCTCCAGTTAGCCCGAATACAAGATTCAAGACTTGCACCTGTGCAAGTATCCTTTGTGGGACATCTGGTCCTCATCCCAGAAGTCCAAGTCAAGATGTAATAGAATTAAATTATAAAACAGTTGTAATTTAATTTTATTCATTTAACGCAGTTAGTATTTTTCATATTATCATGTGCAGTGTAACAATCTAATCACTCCGATTCCAATCACGCATCGGGACTATTCCGCCCGACGGGGCCCCGATCCGGCCCACCGTCCTGGAGTGTGACATTAGGGACCTACATGTTAGGAAGGTGATTGCATGATTGATTTATTCAAAACATGATAAATATAGAAACTTTCTATATTTAGTAACTTTAATTGCTTGAAATGGACTTTTTGTGCTTACTTGGTAACATATGACAATGTGCTATGTGATAACATGATCACTTAGGGTAAAGAGCCAAGCTAGAATTGTTAAAATGTGATTTGATACAAATTTATTAAAATAGGAACTTACCTAAAATAGGAACCTGCTAAAAATGGTAACTTACAATAACTAGTAAGTTGTCCAATAAATATGACTTATGTGTTAACGTGTAACACACGGCGCTTCCCACACGTTAAAAAATAAATAAAAACTAAACTAGTCACCAATGGGTCGTTGACTCAACACGGTTAAACACAGTCAAACATAGTCAAACACAACAAATTAGTGTTGTTTGGACACGAACATGGTCTAGTTAGGCTAACACGAACGCAAAAATAATTGCGAACACGAACTCACAATACCTATGTGATATATGTAACAATTAAGGACAATCTTTCACACAAACAATCAAGCTACAACTCAAGTGAGTTTTCGGCCCCTTTTCTTATCTTAATAGTTTTCCTTAAACTAGGGGAGAATACATAGCAATTATTTTTTATATTACTAGTGATGTCTCACAAACTTAAATGAGTGTGTTATATCGTACTTAAAGTACTCACAATTCATAACGTTAATGTTACACAAAGAAGCGTTATTGGATAGTACTATTGGGTCTGACAAGCCCCGCTCGACGACAACTCTGACTGGCGGTCAGGACGACCGTAATAGTGACATATCGCCGATGTTTCTACGATAGACATGGTGGAGGCCTCACAGTCTAGTTCGGTAGTTACTCACACAGACACTTGAGGCTTTTAGCCTGAAAACTTTACATACCAGTACTTATCACACAAACTGTTTTCCTGCTTTAGAAACCTGTAAACTCACCAAATTTATGTTGACATAATTTTCGCATAAATTCTCAGGTAACCGCAATGCATAAGAATACGAAGACACTTAAGGAGTCAAGCTTGGGGAGTCCTGCATTGCATAACATCTTATTTTTCTTTTTGGAGAAACAATCTATCAAATTATGTATTGTAACAATGTACTGTCAAACTTAATATCTTTCGCTGCATGAACAATTATTTTTCCATTGCTTAGCATTTAACTGTTTCGATTATTGGTAATGAAAAACGTATTTTTAAAAGCATATAGAGTCGTTCTATAAGACCAGAGCTTTGATCCTGCCATGTCACACCCAATGGCTTGACGCCGTTAGTGGTAATTTGTGGGTGTGACAACCTGTGAGTCACCATCCTCGGTCCATCAGATCGGTGATTCGCATTTTCTACCATAAGGAGCATCAAATGGGGCACGTTGAATACTCGTATGGTAGCTATTGTTATATGAAAACTCGATGAGTGGGAGATGAGTGTCCCAGCTTCCTCCAAAATCGATCACACAAGAACGAAGCACGTCCTCGAGTGTCCGGATAGTTCTTTCGCTTTGAGCATCGGTTTGGAGATGGTACGCTGTGCTAAGGTTAACAAGAGTTCCCAAAGCCTTTTCTAATGATTGCCAAAAGCAAGAAGTCAAACAACTATCATAACCGGATATGATTGACGTTGGTGTACCATGATGTGGAATGACCTTATTGATGTACAACGCGGACAACTTCTCCATTTTGTAATCCTCTAGGATTGGGAGAAAAGTAGCAAATTTGGTAAGTCTGTCGAATATCACCAAATCGAATCATAACACAGCGGTGTTCTTGGCAACTTTGTTATGAAATCTAAGGAAATTTGACCCATTTCCACTAAGGAATTTCGGGTTGCTCTGGAATCCAGAGGATTTTTGATGTCCGGCCTTGACTTTTGAACATGTTAGATATCTCCCTACGTATAGGGCAATGTCCTTCTTCATCCCAAGACACCAGAAGGATGTTCTAAAATCTTGATACATCTTATCAGCTCCCGGATGAACCGAATATCGCGACATATGTGCCACCACGTATGAGAGTACGCAATTCTTCAGACATGGGTCAGATACTAAGGCTCGATTTATAATTACAATCACAATCATAATAATCAAAGGTTCGACCCTTTTGTCAAACAAACTTTTTGACAAATAAAACAAAATATCGATCTTTAATTGTATTTAATAGTTTGTAAAAGTGGTTCTGATACCACTATCGAGAATTTTGGTAACCTTTACGAGTTTTAAAATCAAAGTTAATAAATCAAATTAACTAATAAAATCAGTTTTATCAAAATCTGATTAATCAGTTGGATCAAGTCTGACATAGAGGAAGTTTAGGCTACAAAAACATTTGATTCATTATCAAAACAATTCCCAAAAAGGGATCCATTTACAAAACGATTAAATAACAAAACAATACAACACAACCATTATGGTGTTCAGAAATTGACCTTTGTGGGAAGAATCCAAATCCACATGATGGATTGGCAAAGGTCTCGCTAGCGACTGAATACGATCACCCGAACATGCAATCTCGTCACAATCGCGAATGTATCCGGAAAAGCTGATTTGCTTGGATCTCAGCTTGGCTCGTGACTCACGGTTCAGCCTTAAGTGCGGCTCAGTGTCGGCTCGGGCTCAGTGATGTGGCTGCTCGACAGAGATCGTGGCCTGGCATGAGATCGAGTAACCACCAAGTGGGGGTGGTCGACGTATAGGAACCTCAAGAGTGAGGGTGTGCGACGACAAAGAGAGGGGAAGAGGGAGGATTAGGTTTTTGATTCTTAAGCTCTTTTTTTATTGTGAATTAACCATCTTTATTTAGATTTACACTCTAAACCCTTTAACTTTTATAGTATATACCTTATAGTAATTAACCAATTTAATTACTATAAATCCTTTTTAATTAATTTAAACATCGTTTATTTAATTAATTAATCCTCAATTCATTAAACATTTGATTAACAATCCCTTATAATAAAATTCAAAAATTTATTTCTTTAATAAAGTAATTATCTGGATAGTTAATTTCCACCGATTTAAAATTTCGTATATAATAACAGCCAATTGTCTAAAACCGATAGTTCGTGATAGTGTTTAACAATTAAACACATAAGTTGTTTCCCTCCAAAGTCTAAATTTTTTTATCATACCCTTATATTAATGTTGAATTTATCAATAATCGGACATCCAATATCCAACGTGAACCTATTATAAATGATAAGACTTGTTTTGTAAGCTATATTCAATATGGATTATCATTATTATCAGACTACATTATAAACATCATATATATAGACACACACACACATGATACCTTTATTACAAGTATATGTGGTTAAACCCCAACCAAAAAAGTTAAAAATTGTGATTAAACAAATTTGACATTGTAAATTTACAAACTTTACAAAACACATTTCTTGATCTAACAATTAAAACTAAAATAAGGAAGAATGAATTTAATGGCATGCCGCATAATTATAAATTTACAAACAACCTTTCTTGATCATTTATTTAAGATATAACAACAAAGAGCTTCTAAAAGGTTTCACTTATTGTTAAACTTGATAGAAAATGAAAATTTTTGTAGACCTCAATCAGAGAACTTATCCATCAAAGAGTCTAGTGTACTACTATATACATGTATCGATAAGACTCACAAAATATGTGGGTTAGGTCAGGTTGGGTAAATGTCAGAATAAATTTGGTTCATTTCATGATGGGTTTCAAACAAAATTAGTTTGAGTCTAAATTGGTCATTTTTAAATAGCTTCAATTTATATCAACTTAAAATGGGTTGTAACTAAACAAATAGTCTATTTTAATAATCATTGGTTATTATTCTTACCTTTTTGAATTACATCTTAATCCGCGTTGTGCTAAGATGTTACCCGTACCAACCTGTTTTATGTACCGTTCTAAAACTTCAATGCAAGATACAATAATTGTTACCCTAACTAAAACATTTATCTTGTTTTGGATCAATATTATTAGATCTATGTGTGGATAATGAAGAGATAAAAGGCTTAAAAGTATCCTACATATTAAAAGCTTGCATTAGGCATTTGTCCAAAAGCCTATCTACGTCTGTTGGGAATTCTAGGTTACATTTAAATTTAATCAATCAGTTAATCACATTAATTGACAAAATCAGTTTTCATAAAACCGGATTAAACTATAAGATCAGTTCTGACACAGCGGAAGCTTTTAAATTATATAACCTTTTCGATTCGTAATCGAAATAATTCCCAAATCAGGATCCAATTACAAATCATTTAAACAACAATTAAATTAAATAACACAACCATAGGGGGTTTTAGAAATCGACCTTTTACGAAGCGGTTCCAAATCCACACGATGGATCGGCAACTGTCTCGCAAGTTGACTCCCTACGAACACCCGAGTCCGGATCTCGCCCTACGAAACACCGGATTGGACCAAAACTGATTTGGCTCGGTTTGACTCTCGGTTCAGCCCATGGGTTGACTTGGGGTGGCTAACGATCGGCTCAAGAGTGGCTGGCCCCTTGCGGTCCCATGGCAGCCCGATGTGACCCTAGGTGCAGCCTAGTAACGGCCCTGGTGTGGCCTTGGCTCCTGCCTGTCTAGGTGGCTCGGTAGTGGCTGATTTCGACGCCCACAAAAACCCCAAAGGGTGGTGGTGTGGTCGACGGCTACTAGGGTGAAGGAGAGGGAGAGGGAGTCAAAGAGTGGTTCACAAAATGTGGGAGGTTGGATCTACTTTTAAAGTCAAAAGTAGATCCACCTTTTTTAGGATTTAGGAATTTACCAATTCAAAATTGGAATTCCCACCTTTTCTTTTACATTTTAAATTAAACTCTTTTAATTTATGTAAACTCTTTTTGAAATTAAACCATTTAATTACTACTCTCCAAATATTAATAACTAACAATTAGTTAGTAGCATTTAATTAAATGTCTGAAGTTTAATTAATTATCAATTTGCTAATTAACATTTAATTAACAATCCCTCATAATAAAGTTCAAAACTTTATTTGTTTAACGAATTAGTTATCTCTATAATTAATTCCCACCGATTATCCATATAATAAAAGCCAATTCAATAAAACCGACAATTCGTGATCGTATATTATGTTTAACAATTAAACATAAAGTCGTTGCCTTCCAAAGTGTAACTCTTTGGATCATACCTTTCATAGCAACGTTGAACTTATCGTTAATCGGACATCCAATATCCAACAGACTCCCACTTGGACGATTCATCGACTAAGTGATTCAACGTAGACAGTGTTGGACGCCTAGCTGCATCACGCTACCCCTAGTAAGGTATGACTTCTTAAGTCGACTAAATCTCCTTAGTTTAAGTAACTCTTTACTTTAACTAATAATTATAGTCTCAAATAACCTTTATCTGTATATCCTTTCTATTCGATATTCCTTGAACATGAGACATGGATCTTTCTTCAATCTCATATATTGTTCAAGTGTTCTCATTCTCGTTCTCAATTTAAAGTGATCTAACAAACTACTTTTAGTTTGAGAGTCACCACGCGTTTACATCAGTTTAAATCAACGAGGGCACCATAATATCTTTTCTTATTTGTATAAGATTATAGAATCCCTTTGGTAGCATATAACTCCTACTTTATCTTATAATCACTCCCAATCGTTACCCTTATTACTGCCTATTTTTCAAAACTGTGTTATGTAATATCAAAGAGTGACCTTTTGCACCCCGACCTTCCCGGCTGAACGAAAAGGCGCGACTCGACTGATCTTGTAGGATCGCAGTCTCCGGTCATACAGTGTTGCGAGACCTACATGTCTGATTATGTACGTACATCCATTAAGTTGGATAAAATAGTTTAGTAATATCAGAGTTGAAGAAGTTATATAAGCATTCAAACCGTTTAAATCCATATATTACGGAAGCGTTGTCTAAAACAGTTTCAAAATGATAAGTAATAATAGTTGCGGAAGCGATGAAAGTATTTTTCAATACATAACAATCAAATGTTTAAATATTATCAAATGGCCTAAGACACTACAGTAGATGCATGGACTCCATCTTAGCATCCTAGTCCTTGTGCGCGTGCCTTAGCTACCTGAGAAAACATGCGAGAAAAAGGTCAACACAAAGGTTGGTGAGAGCACAGGTTTTATGTCAGCAATAAACATAAAATGTTTAAAGAAAGTGTTTTGCAGGTCTACATTACAATACAATGCAATCTTCATTGATAACTAGTCAATATGAGTTATACCATATGCGGTTTCGCAACCGAAGCTAACATGCTGCCTCCCGCCATATCCGTACAAGATATGGCAATGTTGTTTAGTCAATGATGCACTGTTCCGACATCCAGTCGGGGTGACCATACGACGCGCAACAGTGAGGCTTGTGAGGCCCAAATAGTACTATTCAGAATTACCACGCTAAGCGCAACGCTCTATTAACGGTTCGAGGTGTGTTTAATGAGGACTTATCAGTTTTGTGGATGAATGCAACACATATGCATATACGATATCAGCATGTACAAATGTAACCAAAAAGTGTGTATGTTGTTCAAAAACACTTGTATGTAATGTTTTCTCCCCCAAAGGTAGAAAATGTAAAAAGGGGCCGTGAACTCACCTGATTACCAGTTCTGGTATGTGGGTGTTCGCGTCTTGCGAAAGCTAGAACCTGCTAGTATGCACCTATAACCATATAGGTGTGAGTATGTGTTTTGTGGTGTGTTGTATCCCATACAACTCCAAGTGTCGGTGTGCTCAACCGAGTGTGTGTGTGTGTTGACTTGTGTTGTCTCGACGAATCGTTGGTGAAACGTTTGTTGTGTTTATGTGTCTTAATGTAAACAAGACACTAACACGCATTCCTATAGCCAATCATGATGTTTTCACAAAAGCAAGTTTTGAAAATTGTAACGTTTCCGTTTCGGGGAAACTTTCTATATTTAGAAAGTTTCTATTTTTGGAAAGTATAGTTATGAATTCCCATTTCATAAAACAAATCATTCTAGTATGTTTGTAAAACCACGTTTATACACTTAAAACACATCGTTTGCGCAAAAATCGCCATTTATGCCATTTTGCCCAAATAAAGTTTCCTTATTTGGAAAGTATCCGTTTAAATAGTAAGTTACAAAAGTTTCCCTAAATAGTAAGTTTATACAAAATCATGTTTTTGACAAAATCAAATATCCAAATGTGTTTCTAAACACTCCAATGTGTATTTGACAACATCTAGACATGTCTAACATGTCTAGATCATCAAAAATCTATGACTTGCAACATAAAAGTTCCCTTTTATGGCAAGTGTACCAAAATCATTATCAAATCAAACATAACTCAACTAAAACTTGAATCTACCATTTCTAAGCTATAAAATCAGTAGATCTACAACAGTATCACACAAAATCACCAACAAATTCGTGCTCAATAACCACAAGGAGTTGCATGTGTTCAAACACACTTGCATGTGTATTTTTACATCATTCATGTACGATCTAACTCTAAATAAACATTTAAAACTATGTTAGATGCTCCTTGATGATGAGAATGAAACTGATTCGGGGCCACAAGTTTAGATGAATAAGTTCAGTGAGAATGAAAAGAAATCGAAGAGAAATTAATGGGGTTGAGTTTTATAAGATTTTTGATCTGCATGGCCTTTGCGTACCGCGAAGGCCGATCAAAAAGCTTATCGCGTACCACGACGAAATTTAGGATCCAGAGTCCCCGCTACTGCTTCGGGTACTGCCAAGCCCGTCGCCAAGGGACCTCCGTGTACCGCGATGGGTTCATTTTCTTGTTTTTCGATGATTCTATTTCGCTCGTACTCGATTCTTAACGTTTATCCTAAACATCTAATGCATGTTTAGCACATAATCATGTAATATCACATAAGTTTGATTGATCACCACGTTGGTGAGACTTGTTTGTGTTTCGATAATTCCATGAATTATCTTTATTCGTTTGTGTTCGTCGCTACGAACTATTTGCATGCTTGATTAACCATAATCAACATGTATTGCACAATTCAACAATTCTTCGAATTATTGTTTTGTGTTTGTGTTTTGTTTGCCACACTTGGTTTCCAAAACCAATGTGCAATGTACGATTCAATAGTTCCTCAAACTATCGTTTCGCAGTTGTGTATGTTCAACTCATCCAATTAAACATAATTAAATGAAATGCAACAAGTATGATTGTGAAATGTAAAGAATGTAAGAGTCGCAATTTACCTGAAATTGTTGGGTGTCACATGACCTTTAATTAATGTTAGTTCAATATAATCCTTAGGTCTTAGGATATTTGTGTATATCGAATATACTTTAATATCAAAGCATCTTATGACAACGATCCATTAAGAATGTTTTGAAGCGAGTTACGTCCGACATCATTCTCTAATGAATGTCTATGAATCTTGGTTCTCAACACTTGAGCTTTTATCTCTATAAACTATCCAAGCATTCAATTAGTCTTAGTCAGATTGATTCCCATGAATCTGATTGACTACAGACATTTAGAATAGTATATTCAAGGATACTAAAATGTACAAACTTTCGAATTTTAGAAACATAATTCATTTTGCCTTTAACCATTAAAACAAAATGAACATTCAATGTTTCGTGTTTCGATTGTAGAGCGCCCAATACTAATGTTAAATCAGATTCCCCATCTATCTAATATCTATTTATCAGCCTTATCCTCATATTCAGCTCTATAAATAGATTTAGTGAACTGAATTGCTAGATTCTGATTTATGAATTTTATTAATTATTATGTCTTTCTTTCAGTTCTTTCTCATAATGCTTCTACTATAATATGACTATAATTTCATAGTCTTAGCTATGCTATATTGTTGTCATATGATTTCTCAATCCATTCCTAGTCATTAGAAATTTTATTGAGATTAGTACTGAAATAAATATCTGTGAATAATTATCTTTTTGTGTTTTTCTTACAGGTAATTGTGTCTTTTTTAAAAATAATTTTTTCTTTTTTAAAGATAATTGTGTTATTCATACTCGTCATTATGTCATTTTTGCTTAATATTATGTATTCTGCAACATTATTGTGTCTTAAATTGTTCATTAAAACACAGCATTGAGCATAAAACATAAGACACAATGACATGTACAAAAGACACAATGACCTATACAAAAGACACAATGAGTCGTACAAAAGACACAATGACTCGTACGAAGTTGTTATACTCATCATTGTGATTTTTTTACAGGTAATTGTGTCTTTTTTTAAATATCATTGTTTTATCATACTCGTCATTGTGTCGTCCTTGCTTAACATTATATATTCTGCAACATCATTGTGTTTTAAATTGTTCAAGAAAATATCATATTGAAAAGAAACATAAAAGACACAATGACCTAACCAAAAGACACAATGACATGTACAAAATTGTTCATACTTGTCTTTGTGCCTTTATTATAAGTAATCGTGTCTTTTAAAGATAATTGTGTTATTCATATTCATCATTGTTTCATCATTACTTGACATAATGTTTTGTGTGCATCATTGTGTCTTAAAATGTTCATGAAAACATAACATTGAGCAAAAACAAAAAAAGACACAATGGCATGTACAAAAGACACAAAGACCTGTACATAAGACACAATGATTTTTACAAAAGACACAATGATTTTTACAAAAGACACAATGACCTGTACAAAAGACACAATGACCTGTACAAAAGACACAATGCACTAAAAAACCAAATTTTTTTCTATAGCAATACACTACTAATTTTGAAAATAAAAAAATACTTGTTTTTATGGTATATTTTTTTCAAAAAATAATTTCATATGTAAAATTTTTGAACGTTTAAATAAAATGGGGGAACTTGATAAAAAGTCAACAAAAGTATTCATTACTAAAATACCCTCCAACAACTTGATTTAATCATAGCCATTGATTAATGATCTAACGGCTCAATATCCTTCTTAGGCTTTTTAGGTTAAGAGACTTATTTAGGTTAACCTAACCCTATATATATACATATATATATATATATATATGTTTTAACTGGTATTTTAATTTTTAACTCATTATTTATGAATAAAATATTTAAATGAATAAATAGGATTTTTCAACAAATAAATAAACTTTAACAGATTTATTAGAAATTATATTTATGTTTTTCAGAAATTTTTTCTATTATTTTAACCGAAAGAAAAAGAACGGAAATTGATGGATTACAAAAAAAAAGAACCAAAACCGGCTGGGACCAGACTCGAACCCGGGTCGTCCAGCGGCCGAGCTCCATCGTGCACACGGATAACCAGTGGGCTGTGTCGAATCACTTGAATGGACTTCGGTCCTAATATATTTATCATATACAACACTAGTTTAACCATATTTTATAAACCCTATTATCAAACTTGTTCGAATTCGCTTGATATGATGATCAAGAGCCCTGTGAATGTTAGGGCTTTTGATCATTGGTTAAAATCGAGTTGAAGGGTATATTATATTATCTCTTATGATGTGGTGTTTGAGTTTGGAAGTCTTCCAAATACTGACTCAAACCCATTGTCAAATTCTACTGAGCATAACGCAATATGGAGGTAATTATGGCAGAATGGCCCACTTAGATCTTTCACAATAAAGTGATAGACGGAACTCCCATGAAACGACTTATTAGTCGTTTTATTGATCACAATGGAATATGATATACATCACATATCCTCGATCAAGTAAAGACTCTGGGTTTCCGACAAGCTACCACTACATCCATTTCATAGGAATTGATGATCTTTTAACAATACCTTCTAAAAGATGGATAGTTCAAGATGCTGAATAAAAAAGTTTTATTTTGGATAAATGCCATCATTATGGGGAGTTTAGTTGTGTGGGTTATATTGATTCCCGATATATCGAGGTAATGGCTGCTGGCTATTTGCACAGAGTGCTTAGCCAAGATCAAAGGGTTGTTTTGGTTTGATTATTTGGATTTTATACGCATTTGTTTATAGTTTGAGTTCACGGTTCCTTGTGGTAATTCGGGTAACGATTGACACGTTTAAGGGCTTCAATCCCATTAATGGTTGATTGAAATCACTTTGCTGATTCATTTCTTGCCTAATTTGTGATTAATCGAGCTGTTTAACGCGTTTTAGTAGCTGGAGGGGAAACCAGGAATTGGGTTGGGTGTTGGCTCAATCGGGTAAGAAACGGGTAAAGGAGGGAAGGAGTTTGGGGTTTTGCAAGTTTAGTCCCTATGGTTCCCTTCTGGTTCAATTTTTGCCTTAGAACTTCCCCTCTCACATTTTGGTTTGGCAAAAAGTCACTTTTAGTCCCTCGAAAGTTTAAATATCTTTCATATCTCAAAATCTATAAAACCTTTTATTAATATTTACAACTTAAGTTTTATAAATGTCATTTATTATTATTTTTATTATTAATGTATACAAATATCTTATAAGAAAACTTTATTTTTTTATTTTCTTATTATATAACCGTGTAATCAGTAAAAATTCGAAGCTTTTGATCTATAAAATAGATCGAAGGATATGACTATGATAGTTTTTTAAGGATATAAACACGTCATACTCACAATAGATACAATATATAAAAATGATTAGTTTGGGTGAAAGCAAAAAAAAAGCAAACAATACACAGAACGAAAAATATGATAAGCCGAGTACTTAAAACGAGCATAATAAGTAGACCCCAAATATCACTATGGAATCAGGTTATTAAATTTATATGGTTAAATAGGTAGTGGAAAATCTTGAACGTAGACGAAAACTGTGCACAAAACGAAGTTCGAATGAAGCGGGATTCGCGAAAACAAGTTTCAAACGCACCGTGTGTGACGTGTCAAGCAGCCATGACACGTGTCAATAGGCCTTGTCACGTTTCCAGGAGGTATGCCATGTGTCCCAAGAGGTCGCCACGTACCCGGAGACGTGTCACAACCCCAATGCCTTGATTCGCGTGCCATTTCATATAAATAGACTTCACTCGTTGATTTTTTTTCGTATTCTGTCACACCCCGAGCTGGCGGGGTTGGATCGGATTCCCCGTCGGGCGGTAGGTTCCCGGGGCGCGATATCATGAGTGATAATCGTGATGATCAGATTGTTTACATTGCACATGATATAAATGAGAAATGCTAAATAGAATAGAATTACAAAGTTAAATTACATCAGTATTGTTTATAATTTAACAATGTAAATCTACCATCAACATCATAAATTTACTATCTTGTATGTACAAAAGATATACAAAATATATTGTATAATGATGTTCCCAAAAGATGCAGGTCCAAAAATAATAAGTCTTATATATGAAGCCCTAGTCCAAAAGCAATGACTTCTTAATTGACCTGTTCATCACCTGAGAAGTCATGCAAAAAGATCAAGTCAACACATGGTTGGTGAGTTCATGTAGTTTTATAAAATGAGTTTGAACACCCTGAATGACAACTTAACCTCACCATTAACCAACTACACCATCCAGTTCAGTATGCTTATATATAGGGCATATGTAGGGTCGAACTTACCGCCCGCTCAGCCACCGTCCCACCACATACTAAACCACATGATGCATTGTTCCTGGTGATAATTAAGCATTTCATCCCATACCTTTGATTTGATAACCATTGATTCTTAGTATTTGATTACCCTGAAAATGTTTACCTTGATGACTGAAATGACAACCTTAACCTCACCAACAACCACCTATGCTATCCAATCAAGTATGCTTATATATAGGGCATATGTAGGGTCAAACTTACCGCCCGCCCAGCCACTGTCCCACCACATACCGGACTGCTTAGCATATTGTTGTTAATGATAATTAAGCGTTTCACTCCATTCACCTTTATCTTATATTTTGATTTCCACAAATTGAAATAACTTTGATTTCTGGAGTTCACCATGCATTCATGATTTCCGCATAACACTTGTAGAAATATGATATTAAATGTTTGATTAATTTAATAATCAATCATTTAAATACAACTAAGACATGTTGATTGGGCCTTCATTTGACTCAATCAATTAGATTTAGTTGTTGGTGGTTGTCCATGTTGTACCCTCTCACACGTGGCCCATATCAGGCATGACCCACAAGGAATCTACCTGTATGCGTCGGGACTTTCATGATTTACCCATATCAGCTTGACCATAAGGTCTACTGTATGTGTCGGGACTTTAGGATATCCTTTGATTCTGATCTTCTTGATTCTCTTGATTTCATTTGATTGTTAAAGTTATGCATATGTAGCTTGACTACAAGTGTCTACTACTGTGACGGGACTTTCCGTGTGTTACACATGGTCTTGATTTACCTTAGCTTAAGCAATTAATGATTTCAGGTCTTAGTGATTTCATTATTTCAATGATTCACACACGGTAATGATTCCCATGATTCTCTTGATTCTGATCATTAGATTTCCATGATTTCACAATGATTGTAGATTCTGGAGTAGGATCCTTAGTTTACTGATCACACACTGGATTAGATTCCATTTCATTTGATCTTTAGCTTTAGTTCTTTTGATTTCACTTTGAGTTTAGATTATGGAATTTGAACTCGATGGACTAAGGGTTTGTTTAGAGTTTAGAATTATAAGGGTAATTAATTAACTTGATAGTTCATTCTGCATAACAATTTCCTAGACAAGAGTCTGGGAGTATAACAAGCATATATAAAGCATAAAATAATTAAAAGCATATACGGAAAACAGTTTAAATAAAAGATTTATGCATGCTTCTCAGCACCGCATTTGAAAACAAAAATGTTTAGAAAAGGGGCAATGAACTCACCTATGTTGTTGTGCAAATGAATCACAAAAGATAATGTGTGCTCTTCGACTGTTGCATATGTATCTTTAGCACCTGAGTTGTTTTAAGAGATTCGAATACGTAAAGTATTTATAACAGACGTTGGGTCTAGGGTTGGGTCTCGGTGTGCGACTAAGTGTCCTAGATACTAATGTGTTTCTAGAAATATTTCTATCTAAACCTAGGCTATTCCCATAATTGATCCCTAATCCCACAATATTATTAATAAGCCTGTAGTCAATTATTTTAAGTTAATCCATTTTATGATGAACATACAATTATAAATTCATTTATCTTAATTTGAAAGAGATTACCATTTAATTTCTTTTATTAGAACATAATTAATTTAAAGAAAAATAAACTTTTACATGATGAGCTTAAGTTAAGCCCATTGGGCCAACTTCGGGCCCGTTATTGGTCCTTCTTTGCAAAATGATCCTTGATCCAATATTTTGAATACTCCTTCTCAGGGGTTAGGTGTTAATTCATAAGTAATTCAACACTCCGATCCTTATGTTATTGCTTGATTCTTTAGGATTGCCCCAATATTTTGATCTCAAAATGATGTTTACAACTCTCGTTTATACTTTACAAAATTTTCTTGTTTACCCGTGATCCCATATGATAGAAAGGAGGCATGTTTAGCATTTGCTCAGTACAACATTTGTGTCTCAATCATGATTAGTCTATAAGATGATCACCTTTGTGTGAAATACGTTGTCTTCTTGTTTAGGGAAACCCTAATAGGCTTCCCGTGCACACACACACATGCCATGCACTCATAAGTATTCCTTTACGTATACATCTATCAACTCTAACCCAAGCTCAAGGTTACTTAGCCCTCAACCCATGTGTTCAACTAAAGGATCCGACTGAAGTGACATGGGTCGAATAACCGTTGGGCCGCATAGGAGTTGGGCCAACTATAGAGGTGTCCAACCGGAGGTGGTTTAGGCCAGATGCTACTAGCCCGATCGAATGGAGTAACCCGGTCAAATAGCATGACTGCCCGAATGAGACCTGGACCGAATGGTGGGCGAATGTAGCTCCAACCGAATGAAAACCTCCGAATGGAAAGCTTTGCCGAAGGTGTCATCGATCGAATATGCCTCATTCGGCCTTAAGTCCATTCGACACTATGGAGTGGCTTATACGGGCCAATGGTATTTCGGCCAACCAGACACACAGCCATTCGCTTGGTCGATCTTTGGCCCAGATGCAGTCGTCCAAACCGAGATCTAAGGCCATATCATGGTGTCTAACCTGTTCCTACATCACTCTTGGCTGGTTGTTATCCTAAGGTTTTGAGGCATGGATTTAGCTCAAGAGAGGGGCGGCCAAGAGGGTTATAAAACCCTAAAAAACGAACAAAGAATCCACATCTACCTCAGATCTACTGGATAGAACTTTAGATCGGTTGTACTTCTATGATCTACGAGTTGAGATGGTTGTTTTGACACCAAAATGAGTCGATTTCGTGAAGATTTGAAGAATCTAGGGCTTGTTCTTGTAGAGAGAGAAACTAGAGAGAGCTCGAAAATTTTGGGGAGATGGAGATGAAATGGCTTGTAGTTGGGGGTGGTTGGGGTCTTGAATGCCACTTTCAGATGTATTCATACAGATCGTCACCTATACGAGTAATCCGTCAGTTTAGCATTCACGTAACGACATCCGTTGTTGTTTTGTTCTGTAAAGCCTCACATACGATTATATGTAATAAAATCCTAACAAATAATCCCATGATGGTTCTGTATTGCCAGATAATTATCTGACTCAAGAACCATAATTCTGAACTTTGTTTCTGTTAAATGTTTCTGAACTTGCTGCTTGATAACACAAAATGATAACGAACATGATATGAATATGAAAACACACTGTAATACATATAGTTCGTACCTGATTACTATTCACGTACTATAGAGATCACTGTTCCGGTGACGTTTCCGGCACTGGTGTTACATATTCTTTTCAAACACCATACTTTTCTCTAAACCAAAATACCCCTTATAGCCTCCTTTGAAGTTAAATTTGTGTTGGGGAAGCTCAAATTACGCTCGGAACGCTATCAGAACACTAAACGGAGCTCTGCTCGTTTATCAAGAGGTAAGGCTTTAAAGATTCCATTCAGTTAGGTTATCTTCCCGAGGTAACACAAGACTTATCCAAAGGCTATGATAACATGTTAAGAAAGTTATTAGAAGATGTTTATATACATATTACCTCGTATTTAATTAAACAAGCGAAACACTCCTTTAAAGAATAACTTAACATAAGCTATTGTGCTGCTCGATTAGAACCCCAAATTAGTGTTATTGCTCATCTTATGATTCCACTAGGATATTCGTGATATTAGGAAATACTGATTACCTGGAATCATGCTAGAAGATCGAGGTTATATCAATCAAGTATTATCAAGTCAGGTGAGTTCTTCGTAGTCCTATTTTAAATGTTTTATAATTCTGGGATGATATGCATGCTTTAAAACTATTTTGTGAAAATGATTTTAACCTGATTGTGGTTGGGTAAAGAATGTTTTATGTCTTAGCAGAGGTTGAGCAACAAATGATTTTGAAAGTCTCGGCTGAGGTCGAGTAGAAAAGGTGGTTTTGAAGTCCCGGCTGCGGTTGGGCAACAGTTGAGCGCTGAGGTGTTGGAAACTGTTTTGGTACTCCATGTAGCAGTAAAAATGTTTTGAATAAAGGTGTACAGAAAGTATTTTTAAAATTGTTTTCAAAACCATTAGAATAGCCTTTGCATTAAGTGCTACTTAGAATAAGATTGTCATGGCGGGTTATAATAGGGCTTGAATAAGTGGTGACAATCATTTCAGTGGGTGCATGACCTTTGGGCAGTGCTTTAGTAGGGAATGCATAGATGGTATTATTGTGGTTATTTTTGTTATTGTACAATTTATTCATAATGATTTGATGCACTTTTTTTGTGAATGTAAATGTCTATGGACTATTGTTAGTAAAAACTTAGAATTCACATTTTTTAACTGACTTGTTTGATTATGCATACCAGGGAGGAATAATGCATCGTGTAGCAAAGGGAAGGCTAAGGCATAATTGGCATATGGAAGGCTTGTTTAAGAAGTTTTCTGCTGGTGTAGTGTGAACCTACTATATTATTGTTTTTTTCTTGGATGTAAATACTTACTAATAAAATAACATAAAGTTTTGTTTACTTCCGCTCACTTATAACTCTGTATAACTTTCTGTTCTGGATCAATTCCAAACATAGGGGGCGATCTCGGGAGTCCGGTATCAAAGTGTCACAGGCTGGTATCAGAGTCATAGTTTGAGAGAATTAGACACAACCTTTCGTGTCTAGACTTAAATTAGGATTCTTGTACAATAGGAACCTGCCAATACAGATAGCCTGATGCCAATAACTTTCCTGTTAACAGTTATTTCAAATGAACAGTTCGAATCCCGAACTTGACTGACACTATATTATAGATGAATTATAGAGGTGGTGGTCGGGTGGCTGGGACTTGTTCCCTACATATGCACTATATATAAAGTTCGTTGGTTTGTTAGAAGCATGATGAAGCGAAAGGTTGGGAAGAGAACATAAATTCAATGAAAATGCTTACTGGTGACTGTTATAAATAATTTGTGTGTTTTAGTAGGATCATGACGGGTCATAGACTAAAATAACAAAGACAAATAAATGGCTAGTAGCAGCTTGGCCACCTGGTATTAATGATTTATCTGTCATTATTCTTTCTAGACTATTATCTATCATATGGATACTAAAATTAAACACATATTGATTATAGAATCATAGAATGGTTAGACAAGGACATGGAAGGGGTCGTGGTAGACCAAAAACTCAAGCACATCCAAAAGTGGAGGCAGAAGTAGACCCCGGTATCATGGATATGACCCATGAACAACTGTGGAATACCAACACTGAGCAGGTTACACAAGCTTTACAAAACGCCATGTGAGAAATTTTGAATGTAGTTCGGATGCCACCCGACAATGTTGTTGGAGGAATGGGAAGTGGTAATGGCAATGACGTTGGGAATAATAATGGTTTTTTCTAGTGGAACTAATGTACCTTTGGGAGGTAACAATGGTGCGGTGGGTAACCGACAAAATTGATGTAGTTATAAAACATTCTTAGCATGCAAATCAAAGGAATTTGATGGAAGTCAGGATGCTGTGGCAACCTTGAAATGGCTGATAGAGATGGAAGCCCTTGTCAAAATTAGCAATTGTGTTGATGGTAAGCTACACGACAGAATCCTTTAATTTTGAAGTGTTGTATTGGTGGCATGTGGTGTCAGGTACATTTCTAATCAATAACATACATGCCACTATCTTATTTGATTCTAGTGGAAGTAGAAGTTACGTGTCTACTAGTTTTGCTACTACCCTTAATATACCATTTAAGAAATTAGAAATTTCATTCAAGTTTAAAACCGTTATTGGTATAACCACTAGGGTACAATATATGGTTGAAGATTGTGTGCTTGATATAGAAGGTCACTTATTGGCTACTAAGCTCTTTTTAATTACATTGGAGTGATTTGACATCATATTGGGCATGGAATGGTTATATGAGAACGAAGCCCATATAGTCTGCGATAAGAAAATGATTCAGATAAAGACGCCTAATGGGAGCATAATCTCTATATACGGAGATCATGAAGAAAGACCTGCCAAAATCATATCAATGATAAAGGCGAAACGACTTATGACTCAGGATTGCATGGCCTATCTCGCGTACGCTATTGGCATCGAACTAGAAATCGAAAGGCCACAAGATATTCTTGTGGTTTGTAATTTTCCAAACGTTTTTCTTGATGATTTACCAGGAGTTCCTCTAGAACGAGAAGTTGAATTTCCTATCGTTCTTGTACCAGGAGAAAAACCGGTAGCTAAGGCTCAATAGTGATTGGCCCCATATGAAATAAAGGAACTGATGACTCTGTTGAAAGACTTACTCCAAAAGGGATTCATTAGACCTAGCATCTCACCTTGGGGTGGTCTATTCTTGTTCCTTAAGAAAAAGGATGGCAGCATGCGTATGTGCATTGATTATCGGGAGCTTAATAAACTAACTGTTAAAAACCGATACCCATTACCTAGGATCGATGACTTATTTGACCAGTTTCAAAAAGCTAACCGATTTTCGAAAATCGATCTAATGTCAGGCTATCATAAACTAAAGGTTCGAGAAGAAGACATTTCAAAGACAACTTTTAGAGCACGTTATGGGCACTATGAGTTTTTCATAATGTCAATTGGTTTAACAAATGCTCTTGCAACATTTATGGACCTTACGAACCAAGTTTTAAAATGATGATAGATCGTTCGGTGATCATTTTAATTGATGATATTTTGATCTACTCCAAGAACGAAGGAGATCATGCTTGTTATATGCGTGAAGTACTCGAGACACTACAAAAGGAGAAACTTTACGCAAAATGTGCCTTCTGGCTACGGGAAGTTCAATTCCTAGGCCATGTTATAAATGCATAAGGTATTCTTTGTGACACCTTATGCAAATCCCACATCGTCCGTGGACAGGAGAGATCCTTGGTTCATATGTAATAACCCGCCTTTTATACCAACAACGCGTTTTGGGGCTTAATGGTAGTGGATGAGAGGAGAACTCCACAGTTAAGCGTGCTAGAGTGATAGCAATCTAGGATGGGTGACCCCTGGAAAGTTTTCACCCGTGCGACCAAAAGCATAGCCGTGAGCTAGAATTTGGCAAAGCGGACAATATTGCTGGTAAAACGAGGCGGGGTGTTACAGAATGGTATCAGAGCCACTCCTGTGCCGTTCGGGATGTGGGGAAAACCTCATCCAAGGCGATGAGTACCAGGGGGTGTCTAGAGGACACGTTAGGCAGATCCTACACGCCAGAGAGGCTAGCAGGGCAAACCTCATCGAGGACGATTGTTGGTTTGGTGATCTTGATCTAGAACCAAATTAGGATCGAATACGAATCTCTACGAACTACTAACTATGTGCGGAATCCATAGCTAATATGTAAAAGAACAAAGAACACATGCAATTCCATAAACACTCTTGTATATATCAACAAATGATTACAAGAACAAAAGATTCTCACACAGAGAATTTCCTCACAACTCTTATCAAAGTTCTACTGAAACTACAAATAAAACACCTATTTATAGTTACAGATCCAGCGAACCTTCAACTAATAAGGTTCGCTAGCCGAACCCTAAGGTTCGGTGAACGAACCCTTAGGGTTCGTTAGACAAACCTTACTCACGAACCATAGGTTCGCCGAACCCTACACCTTCTATAGTTCGGCTAAATGTTAAGGTTCGTGGGCCAAACAAACCTAAACAATAGCAACGAACCTTCTACAAAAATAAATAAAACCAACTTTTGAATAGCAAACAATTACAAAACATGCACTAACAAACTCCCCCTAAATGTTTGCTATCAAAATCTTCAGTCTTTGACTTCAGTTATTTCTTCAACTTTGTCTTCAATTGATTCTTCAACTTTGTCTTTTGATCCACTCGATTCACCAACTTCAGCAACTACATTGTCCACCGCTCGTATCACTACCGAACGTGGTATCTTTGCAAGACTTTCTGCTTCCATTTTATAATCTCTATCATCTCTCTCCTTTTGTATATGCATCAACTCAGTATAAAGATAATTCACATCATTCCAATTGCAACCAGAATGTATTTTCAAAGTAAAACACATTTGTGCAATGGTTTGATATTGAATAGCCATATCTTTATAACTGACTCCATACTCATGACATCCTTCTTCAGCATATATCTGAGCTGAATCGAACAAAGCAATATCATCTTTTGAACAATTGACAATCCATATAGGATCAAACAATCTTATAACTCTCCAATCATCATCTTGCTTTAGAACAATCACACACTCAGAAGTTTGTTCATCATAAAACCAGAACTTGAAATAATGATACCAATCTTGTTCAATCTTTCTGAGTCTTGGTCTTTTATAAACAACTGGCTTCAGATAATCCTTGAATCTTTCTCTATACTGAGGAGATAACAAACTCCATCCATGCCTTGCCTCTTTCTTTAACAAATTCTCAAAAATCTCATTATGTCGAGTCTGAATAGGCTTGACCATCTTTAACTTTGCAAGATTTTTACACTCAAAGACTGGTAATGTCATCAAATCAGTTGCTTTTCCAAAGTATTGACATCCATCAGTTCTCTTCACCACATAGCATCCTTTATCAACTAAACTTCCAGAAATGTAGTGAAAATAACCATAACTGATAATCTTTCCATTCATTTTAGACTTAGAACCAATTTTGAATTTCTTCACTTGTTTAGATAAGTTTTCTGGATCCTTATCTTCAAAAACCTCTCGCATAATCTTGAAAGAATGTAAATGAGCAATTATGTACTTTCTTTCATCTTCAAAATCTTGCCAATAATCCCAATTAGTCTTTGCTCTAACTGGATTCAAGGTAGAACTTGACATACTTCCAGCTATAAAGATTTTTTTCAAAGTATCCAGAGCTAACAATTCTTCATCAATCACATCTTTATCATAATCAGACACATCATCATCAACATCTTTTTCAAAATCAAAGATCAAGTCATCATCATCAACATCATCAAATATACTTTGATATTCTTGAACTGAATAATCATCTAAAATCTCTCCTTCTTCTATTTCTTGACCCAACTGTACTTCAACAATCTTTCTCTGCAAATCAACATCAGAATGCATTTTAAATAAGTCAAGAAAAGTAGGCAGAGAATAATCAACAACAGTCTTGTCATTTTCCATTTCATCCAAATCTTCAAATTCAATCTCAGTACAATCCCTGACTCTATCATCTGATATTGCACTAATAGGAACTGCTTCAGTAACATTCTTTGAAGGATTATAAACAACCAAAGCTCCAGTCAAAGCATTCAAACCACTATCACTTCCAGCAACTCCATCAGCACCATCATCTGCTTCATCATCACCATGATAATCAAAATCATCTGGATGTTCATCAACATCAGTATCACCAAAATCAACTTCTTCCACATCTTCATCTTCTTCTGTCTTTTCATCATCAATAACCTTCTTTTCATCTACCACCTTCTCCTCATCTATCACCTTCTCATCCTCTGCATCTATATCAACCACTACTTTCTCAATTTTAGAACTTGAAACTTCTGACTTTGTAGTCTTTGACTCCAATTCTTTTAGCTTTATCCTTAAATCCATATTGTCATTCTTTAAATCAACAATATCTTCATAATGCATTTTGACAAAGAAATCTAACTCAGAGATTTTCTCTTTAAGCTTCTTTTTCTCTTCTATATCCTCCTCTTTCCACTTGATTAACATAGCCATTTGAGCTTTCAGATTATCAATCTCAACATCTTTCTGCTCTTTGTCTTTCTTGTACCTCTCAACTTCTTTTGAAAGAATAGCAAATCTTTGCTTAAGATCTGTATCATCATAGTTCACAGTAAAGTTGATGTTGCTCAAATCATCAAGTCCTGAAAATACATCATCTCTAGGAACTGATTCCTGAGGCATAGAAGATCCTGGTAAAGAAGTAGTCACAGTAGTTGTCTCCACAAAAGAAGATATAAACGAAGCTACATTCACAAACTCTGGAGTTTGTGAAGTAGAAATGTGAATATCAGAAATGAAATCAAAGAAGTAACCACTGAAGGAGTAGAAACAGAAACTGATGTAACAACAGGTGAAGACACAGTGGTCTTAGCAGCTTTAACCTTTCTTTTCTCATAAGGCCCTCTCTTGGCCATTCTCTTTAATTTCTTTGGCTTTGAACTTTCAGGCTCTTCAGGTTCAAAGATTGGATCATCTTTTTCAGCTTTCTCTTCAGCAGCCTTTTCAACAAATTTCCTTTTCATTCTCTTGACCATCTGGTTTCCTTCTTGAACCATCTCATATTCTGATTCCGTATCAGAAGATTCACTTTCATCATCACCAACTGCAACAGTCTCTGTCTGCATCTCAGACACATCAACCTCTAAAGGTTCTTGAGAACTCGGTTCTTGTGAAGATTGAACTTGTGGAGTAGCTTGAGAAGATTGACCAGAAGACTTCTTAGTTTGTCTTGGAGGTGGTGGAGGTGGAACTTCAGTATCATCTCTAATTACATCTTCAGAATCAGAATCAGACTCTGCATGCCTCCATGCATCACCTTCAGGAGCAACATAGTTTGCCCTGGCACAATGAGCAATCAAATCTTTTTCTAGAACAGCATCTCCAGTTCTTTGGTAAACTCTTACTTGTCCCAAGCTAGAATCATTCATATGTTTCAGCTTTAACAAATCACCAGCCACTCTTACCAATTGCCCCTCAGGCATCCTCTCATCAATCAACATCTGTACGAATCTAGGATACATATAAAATCTATCCTTAGCCTTCGTAATGTTGTCACACATATATCTGAATATCATTCCAGAGAAATTGAACGGTTTGTTCAATATCAAAGCAACCATAGCAGATCTCATAAAGTCTCTCAGCTCATCAAAAGTTCCCTTCCTCATACTCAGACAATGTAGTAAAACATGAGCTAAGAACTTGTATTGCAGAGGTAACTTGCCCTTCTTGACAGAAATTGAATTATAAGCTCCAAAATATCGAATCCGAAGAAAACATCCTTTGATACAACTCTCAGGAATGAGAGTTATACCTTCTGGTTCACCTCCAAAATGTAAAACTCTTCTGATATCAGATTCAGTTATACGAATTGCTTGTCCAAGCACATTCGCATCAATAGTGTAAACATCATCCACAGTAATCACTCTAGCTGAACCCCAGAAGCTTTGAATGTGTGATCGATAAATCTGAACTGAACTTGAAATAGCATGATATACCCTTGATCTTCTAAGAAATTCAATCATCGGTCTAAACTCTTGACCATTCTTTGTTGTAGGATCCAAGTATGCACAGATGTTGTGTTTATCGCCAAATACTAAGTTCGCCATATCTACAAATAAAAGAAACAACAATTAGAAAAAAATAAAAACAAAAAATATAAAAAATAAAACTAAAAAAAATTCTAAGTAATAAAAGCAGCGAACCTAGACTGACCAACGAACCCTATAAACTAGACGAACCCTACATGATCTGACGAACCATTCATTAAACGAACCCTAAATGTATTGACGAACCATTCAATGAACGAACCCTGAATAAACTTCAAAGGTTCGTCACAAACCTTCATGAATTCAACGAACCCTAATAGTTCGGCGAACCTAAGGTTCGTTCAACAAACCTGTCAACACCAAGATTTTATCAACCACACAAAAATCTCAAATCTGTTGAAAAAATTTACACACCTAGGTTCGAAACTAATCGATGAACATATTTAATGAAAGCAATTTCTTCAATTTTCAGATTTTAATCAATTTCAAGTCAATTTACAGATTCGATTTAAAAACTTCTAAAATCACTCAGATCTCTCAAATTACTCGGTCAAATTCCAAGATTTACACCTAAAATTGTTCACGATACGATTCTGATTCTAAAGATATCAATGAAAAGCTCTGGAAGGTCCAAGATCAGAATTCGAAAAAAAAATATGAAGGGTTCGTCGTTCTCAGAATAGTTTGAAGTGACGAACTATTCTAACGAACCCTGCATTTATATCTTACGAACCCTTTCAACGAACTATTCAGCGAACTATCTCAGCGAACTATTCCAGCGAACCCTCTCAGCGAACCCTCTCAGCGAACTATTCCAGCGAACCCTCTCAGCGAACCCTCTGTGAACTACTATCACGAACCTTTTCAACGAACCCAACCAACGAACCTTTTCAAAATTTGATTTTTCTTTTGAATTCAAAACAAAATTCATGTTCAGTTGTCCCAAGGTCAAACACATAATCAAAAATTATCAATTTAACATCAGATTCTAAAAAATAAAATCTTTTTGTATTTTTAATTTTTTTTAGAACAAAACAAACTACAAATTAACAAAACTAATTCAACTAAAATTAAAATCTTTTTGTTTGAGAAAGATTCAAAACACGAGATCATATTATTTTACAATTTTCAATACATCTGTTTATATTATTAAAAAAAATTAAATTTCAAATCACAAAACTAAGATGATTGTTAGTATACTTATCCTCTTAAATTTATTACTTAATCAAGAAATCAGTTTAAAACACAATTTTGAAAACATTTTATAATAATCCATTTACTTGAACACATCCCCGATTTGTGAATAATTAAACCAACATAAATGTTCTTAAAAATTTAATATATCAATTTTAACTAATTTGATCATGCAAAAATAAAGCAAAATTTCTTTTCTGAAAATAACAAAATAAAACAATTTGAACTTGTTCAAATTCATAGAATCAAGGTTGATACTTCCGTATGCTCAAATGATCCTGAAAATGAACTAAACAATAATTTAAGTTTAAGATTTAACAATCAGATCGATATTCCCATATACACATAGATTGTCCAAATCTTAAACAAAACTAAGAAAACAAATTTGAATTGTTTAAAACTATAACATTCAGGTCGATACGTAAGTATACACAAAGAATGTTCCAGTTTTAAACTAAAATAAAAGAAAAACAAAATTTTAATTTCTTTTGAAAATGAAACACATGATCAAACTAGTATTTTGACTTTTTATTTAAGAAACATTTTGTCAGAAAATTACCACTCTTTCAGGACAAAACTAAGTACTGCATTCTAAGCACCTGTTTCTTATAAAACATAATCAAAATTTATTTAAACTTTTCTTAACTAAGTAATAAACCTACCAACACATCATTCTTAGTACTTGTAATTACTTTTATAATTTTAATAACACAAACAGACATATTTCCAAATGCAAATAATGTACTATCATTTCTCACTTTATTGAATCAAATTCTCAGATTTTTTATTTTTAATGTTTTTGTGTTTTCTATAATACTTCTCCCCCTAAAAACTAAAACATAAAAAATAAAGAAAAATCTGATGTTAATTCAATAAAGTTGATTACGAAGGAATTTGATTTTTTATTACCTCTCCCATGACCCTGATCCCATTTAATTTGAGTAAATACTCAAAGCGTTGTTTATCAAAGGCCTTGGTTAGGAGGTCTGCCCGTTGCTCGTTTGTGTGTATCTTCACAACATCTATCAGTTTCTTTTCATAACAGTCTCTTATGAAATGAAACCGAATGTCAATATGTTTTGAACGTGAATGATACACTGGGTTTTTAGTAATCGCAATCGCAGCCTCATTGTCGACATGAATCGGGGTAGTTAAGAAATTAATTCCATAGTCTCGCATCTGTTGTTGTATCCACAATACTTGGGAACAACAACTGGCAGCAGCTACATATTCAGCTTCACATGTCGATGTAGCAACTGAAGTCTGTTTCTTACACTGCCATGAGACTAACCTCTCCCCCAAAAATTGAGCACCACCAGTAGTTGATTTGGAGTCAGTCTTACATCCTCCATAATCTGAATCACTGTAAGCATGAAAGGAGTAGTTATCATCCTTAGGATACCACAGACCGGTGTCTGGAGTACCCTTCAGATAACGTAAAATCCTCTTGACTGCAATCAGATGAGAAACCTTAGGTTTTGATTGATATCGAGCACAGATACTTGTAGCGAATACAATATCTGGTCGAGATGCAGTCAAATACATTAAGCTCCCAATCATTCCACGATACAATGTAGCATCGATTAACTCCCCCTTAATATCCGGCTCAATCCCGTGATTGGGCTGGATGGGCGTGGAAATAGGTTTACAATCAAGCATGCTAAAACGCTTCAGCACATCTTGAATATATTTGGTCTGATGGATAAAAATACCATCATCAGACTGATCTATTTGTAAACCCAAAAAGAACTTAATGTCAGACATTGCACTCATCTCGAACTTCTCAATCATCACCTGTTTAAATTCTAAACACATCTGCTCATCGGTAGATCCAAAGATGATGTCATCCACATAGATCTGAACAAGGAGAATATCCTTGCCCTTTTCCCGATAAAACAGAGTTTTATCTATCTGACCCCTATTGAACCCGTGTTCAATAAGGTGAGTCGAGAGAGTCTCATACCAAGCTCGAGGAGCTTGATGAAGACCGTACAGTGCTTTGTCGAGGATATAGACCTGATCCCGGTGGATAGGATCCTCAAAGCCCGGTGGCTGACAAACATACACTGTCTCCTTTAAAGAACCATAGAGGAATGCAGACTTAACATCCAGTTGAAAAACTTTAAACTTCCTGTGGGCAGCAAAAGATAAGAACAATCTTATTGCTTCAAGCCTTGCCACTGGTGCAAAAACCTCATCATAGTCAATTCCCTCTATTTGTCTGAACCCTTGAACAACCAAACGTGCCTTATTTCGCACAATCACTCCTCTATCATCGCGCTTACACTTCAACACCCACCTGGTGCCAATCTTCTTTTCACCTTTTGGTAAATCTACCAAATGCCAGACTCCAAGTTTCTGAAACTGATTTAACTCCTCTTGCATGGCCTCCACCCAGGCAGGCTCACGCAGAGCTTCAGTTACAGACTTAGGCTCAATCTGAGACACGAATGCGGAATGCATCCATAGGTCTTGAGTCCCATGATTACGTTCCAGCTCTACATACAAGCTATCCTCCGATACAACTTGTCTTCTCGTTCTTACTCCATCAGACGGATTACCAATGATCTGCTCTACAGGATGATTCACATGAACTCTTGTCACTGGCACTTGCGGAATTCCAACTCCATGATCAAGATTTGTGATATTCTGATCTTCTTCTTGATCTTGAGAAAGTGCATCTTCAAAAACTTCCTGATCATCCTCCGATGACCAATCAACATTCAACTTTTCAGAAGTACCTTCCTCAGTTGGACCAACTTCTTCAGAAGATTGAGAAACTCCTTGACAGTCAGAATTTTGAAGATCATATAACAACTGCAAAGAAATCTCATCATCAGTACAATTAGGAAACAAATTGAACGACTCAAAAAGCTTATCATAATCGAAAAGCCAATTTGGACCTTTGCCCTCAGGTATAGGTGTATGTCGTTGAACATCCACGTTATACCAGAGTTCCACAACACCCGTGCGTTTATTAAACACCCGTTTGTTTGGTAGACTGTAGCCAAGAAAGAAACCTTCTTCAACTTTAGAATTGAATTTAGCATCTTTCTTTAGCATGGTACATGGAGCCCCAAAAGGTTCCAAGTGTTCCAAATTAGGTTTACGATTTTGAAGAAGCTCATAACATGTTTTATTGTGTCGTTTAACAATCAAAACTCGATTGAGAGTGAAACAGGCAGTCGCTACGGCTTCATTCCAAAATGTAATGGGCAGCTTTGAATCAGCAAGCATTGTCCTAGCAGACTCAATCAAAGTACGATTTTTCCTCTCAGCACACACCGTTCATTTGTGGTTCATACGGTGCGCTAAACTGCTGCTGAATTCCTTTAGAATCACAAAATGCTTCCATGTTCTGATTCTTGAATTCTGTCCCATTGTCTGATCGAACCCGCCTAACCCTCAATTTATACAAAGTCTCCAACCTGTTCACAAGCAAAACAAAATTTTCATAAGTTTCAGATTTAAATTTCAAGAACATCACCCATGAAAACCTAGAAAAATCATCGGTCACTACAAAACAATATGATTCACCTCCAATACTTTTCACATTAATCGGACCAAACAAATCCATATGAAGAAGTTCTAGAGGTTTATCAATAGAAAACACAGTTTTAGACTTATGTGACCTCCTTTTCTGTTTGCCTTTCTTACACGACACACACACATCAGGTAATTTGAAATGTTTAACCGGTACACCATCAACTAAGTGATTGTGTACAAGATGATTCATCTTTCTGATGTGTATATGACCCATTCTCCTATGCCAGGACCGAGTATCCTGCTCTGTCGCCTTCGACACCAAACAAGTTTCAACTTTGTTAACTGTCTCCGCCTTTGCCATATCTAAAACATACAAATCCTTGCATCTATCAGCAGTCATTAAAATCCAGTCTTCAGGAATTTGAATCCCTTGCTTGAGCACATAGCATTTCTTCTCATCAAACAACACTTTATATCCTTTATCACTTATCTGAGACACACTCAACAAATTATTAGTTAACTCTTTGCAGTAATTCACATTATCAAAAGACACTTTACCATTGGTTAAACTACCCTTCCCGGTAATTTGACCACCTTTATCACCTGCAAAGTTAACATAACAACCGTTCATCTCCTGAAAATCTTTTAACAAACTGATCTCTCCCGTCATGTGCCTGGAGCATCCACTATCAACAATCCATCGACTATTGATATGGCCCGTGAATGCTACCTGCACCATAAATTAAAAAAATGATCAGTACCAAAAGGGATGACTCCCGCCTTTTCGGCGTTGAGTCTCCCCGAACAGCCTCCTGCCGTTCAATCTTGATGAATTACTTGAAGACCCTTCTTCCAAGTATTCATCATTTCTCTCATCAAATCTATCACCTGACCTGTATCTGGATTTCCAACAAGAATTTGAACTCAAATTTTGTTTTGAAAAATTTTTATGAGAAAAATGATCATAAAATTCATCATCAGAAAATGATGATCTGTTTAAAACCATTTTACCTTTTTGATTTTTATCAAAAACTTGTTTTTTATGAACATTTTCTTCTTTTACCCAGATACACTCAGGATCAAATTTCCTGAGAATTCTCATCTCATCTTCACTAGGCTTTACCCTCCTAGGAATTCTATCCGAATGAATCACCCGACTGTCAATAGAAGAAGTTTTCTTCTTGACCTTATGATTTGGACAATTAACAGAAATATGACCTTTTCCTCCACAAGTAAAACACTGTCGTGTTTCTCGTGGAGTAAAAGTATGAAATCTGTTACAATTATCCATATCACATTCAGCAATTACATGTCCCAATTTCCCACATCTGTAGCATTTTCTTGATGAAACTTTCTTTGGTTTTTCATCAGACCCCTTAGATGAATCCAAAGACTTGGATGCTACAGATGAAGATAAGATCCTTTGACTCAAACCATTTGATTTTATCTGAACACTCTTTTGAGAAATCCTTGGTTTTCCATTGTTTCCAATCCCACTCTGTTTAACCTTTGAAATCTTTTTGACAAACTTTTTATCTCCTTTTTCAGAAATACCCTTTTGTTTGTTAAAAGAACTGCTGGACTCTCCTTTTTGTGTTGTTAAAGACTCAACAAACACAATTGGCTTAACATTAGAAGTAGTCTTGACTTTTAGATGTGATTTTGAAACAGACTTGTTTTTAGTTCCAGAATTCCCAACATTCTTTATTTCAGATTTTGATTTCTGAAAAACTTGATTCTTCTTATCCACAGACTTGTCCTTTTGATGACCAATCATTCTTAGAATATCATCTGAATATTCTAAATCAGTGATGTCTTCAATGATAGGAGCATCATTGTCAACAACATCACTCTCATGATCAGATCCACTCATCTTTAATGAAATAGGATCAACTTCTAAATCAGGCTCAAGTTGTGGTCTAGGTACAAAACTAGAAGGAGGTGGAACAGCATGAAAACCAATTCCAGAGCTATCACGTGAATTTTGCAAAGCCGCAAAATAATCAATGACATATGCGGAATTCTGATAGTTTTCAAGCTTGGCTTTGTTTAATTCAGCTTCAGCTTTTGCTTCTGCCAATTCCACTTTTAACTTCTGAACTGAGTCTAAATGTACAGAAACTGCATAATTGTTTTGCAAAACCTTGATTTTCAAGTCTTCATTTTCTTTGCTAAGATCTATTATCTTCTTATCAAATGCCTTTTCTTTAGAAATCAACTTTTTGTTTGCCTCTGTGCATTCCCTCAGATCAGAAGTTAACTGAGAATTCATTTCTTTAAGTCTATCTATCATCTCATACAAATCATTTTGTACCTCAGTCATCTCATCAATTTTCTCTTTTCCTTTGCTAGATTCTTCTTCTAAAGAAGCCATGAATGCACCCATAAGGTCATCATACTTGACACCCCAGTCATAGCCTTCATCTGCTTGACTCACAAGTGCTTTAGAAGTTGATTCTTCAGTCTTTTCTTTCTTTTTCTGATTCTCTTCTCTTGGTTTGAAAGGATTCAGATTTCCCTGCTTTTTGGGATTCTTGCACTCCCTTGCAAAATGACCATGTTCCCCACAGTTATAACACTGTGTAGATTTTGGATTGAATCCAAACTTTGTGTTCCGGTCAAAAGTAAATTTCTTCCCTGTTTTCTTCTCATATCTGTTAATTCTGCGAATAACACTCGCCAGCGCCCACTGAGTATCTATCAGCTCCATCTCATCCTCATCTATCTGAGCATAGTCTTCAAAAGTTAAATTGGCATTTCCAATTCTTCCAGCTACTTGCTCATCATATGCACTCACTACACATGATAAAATAGACATGTGATCTTTTACTGCTTCAACTGTTACTTTTCCCAAATTTGAAGTATTCAGCTGTACTGGTGGTGAAGTTGATTCAGACTTTTTCTCATTGATCGGACAATGTGAACTAGAACTTGAAGATACAGAAGAACTCTGAGAAGTTTCAGAAGTTCTAGACACAAATGCAGTCTGTATTTTTGCAGATGCAACAGGAGGTGTAGCAACTGAACCACCATACAATGAAGGATCTTGAGTAACATTCACTCTCCTTGCTTTACGCTTATCTTTCATTTCTTGTTCCTCCAGTTTCTGAATAAATTCTACCAAAGTCAGTCCAGGTAGATTCTCTCTCAATATCAGCACCAAAGAATTCCACTTATCTGGCAATGCATCAGCTAAACAGTCTATCTTCTCATCCTCAGTATACTCAATGCCATACTTCCTTACTTCAGTCAATAAATGTCTGTATCTGGTAATCAAGGCATCTAGAGTTTCATTTCCGATGATGTTGAAGTTTTCAAACTCTTTTCTGATGTCAGTGGCTTTCATTTTCTTCAGATTTGTATTTCCTTCAACTCTGGCCTTCAACGCATTCCACAGACTATATGCAGTCTTGTGTTCATCAAACTGATGCAAAATTTGATTTGGAATAGCTTGACTCAATAGCCAGTAAGCTTTCTTTTCTGAATCATACTTCTTTCTTTCATCTACATCAAGTCTTTCCAAGAGTTGATACAAATCAGTTCCAACCACTCTGGGTCTCTCATACGGAGATAAAATTCTTTCCCACAAATTTGTATCTGTTCCATTGAGATGAGTTTCAAAACGTCCTTTCCAATTATCATAATCGGATAAATCTAGTAGCTTTGGAACATTATTTGTGCTTCCCACTTCAGTTTCACTAATTAAAATACTTTGAAGTTTCGTGTTCTGACTTGCCATTGCCGCGTACATCTCAGACATTTTTTTAAAAAATTTTATCAGCGAACCCTTGTCAAAATTTACTCTTGCCGAACCCTCAACAAATCCTCAGACGAACCTTTAGATAAAATTCTGTCTCAGCCGAACCTTCAGCCGAACCTTAGCCGAACCTATGGACTAAATTTTCCTTCAGCCGAACCTTTGAGCAGCGAAGCTTTGAACAACGAACCTTGTGAGTCACGAACCCTTGAGAAACGAACCCTTGAGAAACGAACCTTTGGACAAACGAACCAAAGACTTAACGAACCCTTGTTTCAAGCGAACCCTTAGACGAACTTTTGCCGAACTATCTCACAAACTGGGCGAACTATTTGAACGAACCTTGCCGAGCCTTCAGCGAACTATTGCCGAACCCTTGCCGAACTATCAAACGAGCCCTCTGGAAAACCAGAATAACAGCGAACCCTTTGTTTACAGCAACTCAAGGTTCGTGAAACGAACCTGTAACAAAAATTTGAAATTTTTGAGCGGGAAATCTCTCAAATCTTCAACAAATCCTTCCAAAACTCTACCAAAACACTTCCAAAACTTTAATTGTTGCAATTCAACAACAATTGACAAGAAAAACAGCCTCAAACACCAAGAAAATCAATCAAGAAGAAATAGAATGTAGCCATTGATGATCTTCATCTCTTCAACACTTCAATTGCATGAATTCTTTGAAATTATTGTGTAGAACTTCACCAAATTCTCTGATACCACTGTTGGTTTGGTGATCTTGATCTAGAACCAAATTAGGATCGAATACGAATCTCTACGAACTACTAACTATGTGCGGAATCCATAGCTAATATGTAAAAGAACAAAGAACACATGCAATTCCATAAACACTCTTGTATATATCAACAAATGATTACAAGAACAAAAGATTCTCACACAGAGAATTTCCTCACAACTCTTATCAAAGTTCTACTGAAACTACAAATAAAACACCTATTTATAGTTACAGATCCAGCGAACCTTCAACTAATAAGGTTCGCTAGCCGAACCCTAAGGTTCGGTGAACGAACCCTTAGGGTTCGTTAGACAAACCTTACTCACGAACCATAGGTTCGCCGAACCCTACACCTTCTATAGTTCGGCTAAATGTTAAGGTTCGTGGGCCAAACAAACCTAAACAATAGCAACGAACCTTCTACAAAAATAAATAAAACCAACTTTTGAATAGCAAACAATTACAAAACATGCACTAACAACGATGAGTCCCAAGGGGGGTGTATGTGACACCTTAGGCAAATCCCACATCGGCCGTAGACAGGAGAGATCCTTGGTTCATATGTAATAACCCGCCTATTATACCAACAACGTATTTTGGGGCTTAATAGTAGTGGATGAGAGGAGAACTCCACAGTTAAACGTGCTCAGGTGACAACAATCTAGGATGGGTGACCCCCTGGGAAGTTTTCACCTGGGCAACCAAAAGCAAAGCCGTGAGCTATAATTTGGCAAAGCGGACAATATTGCTGGTAAAACAAGGCAGGGTGTTACATTCTTGTAGATCCAGTAAAGATAGAAGCAATCACAAAATGGAATCAACTGAAGACGCCTACAGAGATCCATAGTTTCTTAGGACTGGCGGGCTATTACCGAAGATTCATTCAAGAATCTCAAAGATAACGACTCCACTTATTTAACACCCCGACCAATGGCGGAAAAGTCGAGATGCCACGAGGGATGTGTAGATTGTTCAAAAGCTCGTGGGCATCTAAATATAAACCATCACATATCAATCAAACCAAATAAATGTTTACACAAAAATCATGTTTATCATGAATTAAATACATCAATTACACAAAAGAATTATCTAAACTAACTAAACTCTAATCGCCAGAATTTTAGTTAATTAGCTAAGTCCAAGATCCTATGTGATGATGTCCAAAAGTGAGAATTCATCTTCTTCAACCTAATTAGCTTCATCACCTGAAACATGTAAAGAAATCACGTGTCAACTACTAAGTAGTTGGTGACTAATCATAAGTTTTTATACTTTAAAAATGTTTTATAAAATGAGTATAAAAGTTTGTATTTTGAAAAGATTTTATAAAAAGTTTTGATAAAATGAGTATAAGAACTTATGTTCTTTCTGAGGAAATCCACAAGAGTACCTGTGTGACAATCCAGTACATATCCCAACACAACCAATCAAACACACAAACAAACACATAATCACATATCAATTCAGTCATAGACAATCAGAGACAATCATAGTCAATAATAGATAATCAACCACATAACCATTCAACCAATCCCAATATCAATATTCTCAAATAATATCCGTGACTATACATGGACATTATGTAATTAACATAAGTTAAAAACATGATCCATGGAGTGGAAGCTATCCACGTGGCAATACATGAAACCAATGCAATTAACCAAGGTCAAAGGCAATGTTTCACGGAGTTGTGATAATCCAAGAGACAATACATGTAATCTTTGTTATTGACCGAAGTCAATGACAATGTTACACGGATGTATAATAATCAATGCTAATCAATAATGATGATAATCCATAATATGAATATCATATTGATAAAGATGTATCATCCATGTGTTATGAAAATATTATTTAAATTGGTATACATGCTTCACCTCCGAGTTTTAAAACAAAACAGTTTAAAAGAAAAGGAGGTTATGAGAACTCACCTGAGTCCTTAGAATTTGTGTTTTCTATGATGCGCGCTCACGTAAGATAAATCCAAAACACTTCAACAACCTGTATTTATAAGCGTGTTTGTGTTCATAAGCATACGTGTCTTATTTTAATTATTCTCACATGTTCACTTTTAAATCATTAAGCGTTTCATCCACTTAGTTTAATTACTCTATGTTGAAACAATTACCCATATCCCTTATCAATGGTCATCATTAAATATAGTTTAGACTTGCTAGTTGTTAACTACATTATAATGATACGATTATTGTGATATCTTAGGTTTATATTCACATGCATGCTTAATTATACTAACCACCATATCTCGGTTCAATAATTTCTTTGATTCTCATTTAGTAAGACCTATACATTATGTTAATTGTATCACCAATTCAATATATATATATATATACTTCATATTTTCTTAAAAATTCAAGTTAATAAGAGAAAAGGTGGTGGCTTAGTTCGGTCATACATGCATGTTTAGACTTATGGCTATAAGTGATATTGACACATTCTTTATCCTAAACCATGGTTTAATTGACACTTAGGTTTCATCCTTATGACATTCCAGCGAACCTTTCCAAGATCCACCTTAGGTTCGGCCCACAAACTCGGCAGGTTCGTCGCCACAGTGGTGTTCCAGGTTCGTGGGTTAGGCTACAGTATGGTTAGGCCAAACATGGAGAAAGGTTCGACCATACAAGCAGATGGTTCGGCAGCCTAGCGAGGGTTTGGTAATGGCAACTAGGTTCGGCCATGAAGACTCACGAACCCTTAGGTTCGCCAATCATTAGGCTCGCCCTAGGTTCGTCACTAGTGGAGGGTTCGCCTGGCTAGGGTTCACTGCCAAGAAGATTCGGCCACCCAAAGGGTTCGGCCAAAACTTGTTTTCCCGCCCATAGAGGGTTCGTGAGGTTTGTGGATGCGGCTGAAGGTTCGGCTAGAATCAACACAGGTTCGGCCGTAACATCCCACGAACCCTGCACATCTTTAGCCACCTCTTCATCGCCATCATCATACCCAACCTGTTACAAGTTCAAGTCGCTACACCTTCTTGTCTATACTAGATCGTTTTTAGGGTTTCTAAGCCTCAAATCGTTTACACATGGTGGTGATGAGAATCGGGCATGTTTACATGTAAACCGAACAGAAAACTCGAGTTTTACCTGGAATCGTCGAACCAATGTGAGATTTCTTTGTACTTCCTTGTTCCTCTCGATCACACGGTCGTCTGGACACCGAGATCTCTTGAATTGTTTAAGAATTTAAGAAGAAAAGCTAGTGACACCGAGATCACGCGGTCCTCTTCTTTATATCCCGTGTCTTCCCCCGCGTGCTCGGTCTCATTTTTATTGCGATAAAACATGATAAATGCTTGGTTTTAACATAAAACTTATTTAAAATAAAACCCATTTAATTAATTATGTTTTTGTAATAATAGAACTCTTGTAATTAAATCATTTAGTAAAACTATTTCGTTTAATTTCATTAAATAGTTATTTAATTAAAACGTTTTGAGTTTTCATTTATTAATTTAATATCGTTAGATATTATTTAATTATCTCGTAGAAATGCGTTACTTACGTACGTATTCGTAAAGATCGTCACCTTTGCGAATCCAACGCTCGTACCGTATTTCAACTCGATTTACAATTTAGAGAATATCATTTCAGTATATTATTCTTAATAATTATATTCATGTAAATCGTCATTCACGCGAATACGTTATTAAGTTAATATTTCTAATTTAATATTCGTGTTTATTTCGTGTTCGTAACCTCACCATCGCGTTAAAAATTCCATATTTTATTAATTTTAATATTATAATTCCCAAACCAAAACCCACTAAACCAAATCACTGAAACATTCATGATAGACCGAAATATGCATATATATAGGGCATATGTAGGGGTCAGTCGCAACTGCCCCAGCCACCGTCCCACCGCTATTTCGATAAACCATGACCATGTGTCCTTGACTATGTTTAGCAACCATACAACAACCAACTCAAACTCCTTTCCATTTCCAATCCATAATCACCAGAGTATTCATCTGCGATAAACTCTCTGGTTCTGTTTAGTTGAGTTACAACTAAACTCCCCATGGTTTACAAATCTAATAGTATGTTCTAACCATGTATACCAACAACAGTGATAATCATCAAATAATAATTCATCATTAATAATAAAATCTCATATCGTAACTGTACAATCGTACGGATGTACGGACGACTGGAAGTACAGTGATGTTACAACTTACGAAGTTGACCAGGAAGGAGAGAAAGTTTGAGAGGCGTACAAAACAAGAGGAGGCGTTTGAAAAATTGAAGAAACGTTTAACTCAAGCACCAGTGTTATCTTTACCTGACAGGAATGAAGACTTAGTAATTTATTTTGACGCTTCCTACCAAGGTTTGGGGTGCTTACTAATGCAACGAGGTAAAGTTATTGCCTATGGCTCCAGACAATTGAAGCCGAATGAAGTCAATTACCCTACCAAGGTTTGGGGTGTGTACTACGCAAATCACAAAAGTTTAAAGTACTCCTTCGAACAAAAAGATCTGAATATGTCACAGAGAAGATGGTTGGAACTTATAAAGGATAGTGACTGTGAGATTCTATATCACCCTGGAAAGGCCAATGTTGTGACTGATGCGTTTAGTCAAAAGAACAAGCATCCTTCCATTCGGGTGAGATCATTCAAACTTTTGGTCACTCCGGATTTTATGCAAAAGTTACGTGAGGTACAACTTGAGGCACTCAAAGTAGAAAATGTAGGCAACGAAAGAATTTTTGGTCAGACGGGTAGACTTGAAGAAAACGAATGTGACGTTAACTATTCATCCATGTTTTAACGCCAACCGAAGAAATTAGAACCAAAATTCTTGATGACGTGCACAAATCACGTTATACTATTCATCCAGGTGCAACGAAAATGTATCAAGATCTTGGTCATGATTAGTAGTGGCCTGGGATGAAATTTAACGTCATGCAATATGTGAATATATGCCTAATATGTGTCCAAGTTAAGGCTAAGCTTCAGAAACCTTATGGCAGAGTCCAGCCATTGCCAATTAGGTAATAGAAATGGGAAGAAATTACTGCGGATTTCATAACTAAGCTTCCACGAACGGCTAGAGGTTATGATACCATATGGGTAGTCGATGATCAGTTAACTAAAAGTGCTCACTTTATACCGATTCATGAAAGCTACTCTTTTGATAAATTGGCTGAGTTATTTATCAAGGAAAATGTTGCAAGACATTGGGTACAAATATCAATTGTCTTGGATAGAGACATACGAAATTATTAATCAGCACAGTATATCATCCTCAAACGGATGGTCAGAGTGAACGAACCATTCAAACTCTTGAGGATATGCTACGTGCATGTGTAATCGATTTTGGAGGAAGTTGGGATAGTCTGTTACCTCTAGTTGAATTCTCGTATAACAATAGCTACCACTCAAGCATTGGTATGCCTCCTTATGAAATGCTATATGGGAGAAGGTGTAGGACCCTAATATGTTGGTCTAGAATGGGGAAAAGGAGTTGGGAAACAAAACTATTGAACAAACCTTAACAGAAGAATTGATGCAAATCAAAGCCCATTTAAAGACAGCTCAGGATAGACAGAAATCCTATGCTGACAAAAGACGAAGGCCTATTGAATTCCATGTGCGAGACTATGTTTTGTTAAAGGTTTCACCATAGAAAGGAATTATACAATTTCCACAAAGGGGCAAGCTAAGTCCAAGATATATATGACCTTTTCAAATATTGGCCCGAGTAGGAGAAGTTTCCTATCGGTTGGATTTGCCTCTGGAATTGAATGGAATACATCCAACCTTTCATGTATCACATTTGAGAAAATGTTTGGCAGACGAAGCTTCACATATACCTTTGGACGATATTGTAGTCAATGACAAGTTGAATTATGTTGAGAGACCTGTCGCAATACTTGACTGGTCGGAGATAAAATTACATAATAAAGTCGTTAAAGTGAAATAGGAGCATCAAAATGGATCTGAGGCTACATGGGAAGCTGAGGATGAGATAAGGAAACTCTATCCTTTCTTGTTCAAAGAATGATGAGGTTGAAACCTTCATTAAGCGGGGGGGGGGGGGGGGCTTGAAACATCCCGATTTCCATCTAACTCATCTCGATAGACAATGAATGTGCTTTTATGTATGCTGTAATAAATTTACTTTAACCATGTAATCCAACAAATGTAATCAGTAAAAATTCGAAGATTTTGATATATAAATGTGACAACCAGAAAATTTTTGTTTCTCAAACACTTTTGCTACTCAAACACTATCATAATAACCAAATTTCGTGACGAAATTTCTTTCAACAAGGGGATAATGTGACACCCAGCAATTTCAGGTAAATTGCGACTCTTACATTCTTTACATTTCACATTCATACTTGTTGCATTTCATTTAATTAAGTTTAAATAGATGAGCTGAACACAAACAACTGCGAAACAATAGTTCGAGGAACTATCGAATCGTACATTGCACATTGGTCTTGGAAACCAAGTGTGGCAAACACGACACTAACGCAAAACAGTAATTCGAGGAATTATTGAATTATGCATCACACGTTGATTAGGATTAATCAAGCGTGCAAACACTTCGTAAGACACGAACACAAACTATCGAAGATAATTTGAGGAATTATCAAAACACACACACGAGTCTCACGAACGTTGGTGATCAATCAAACTTATATGTTATTATATGATTATGTGCTAAACATGCATTAGATGTTTAGGATAAACGTTGGGAATAGAGTTTGAGTGAAATCGAATCATCGAAATCGAAAAACAAGAAAAGGGACCCGTCGCGGTACGCGAGGGACCTATAGCTAAAGGCTTCGCGTCGAGACTCCCGAATTCCATCGCGGTACGCGATTAGAATTTTTGATCAGCCTTCGCGGTACGCGAAGGCCATGCAGATCGAAAATTTTATAAAACTAACCCCAATTCATTTTCATTCGGTTTCCTTGCGATTTCACCGAGCTTCTTCATCAACCCTCGACCCAAACCACTGAAATCAAGCCTTCAAACATACTGGTAACATCCTTGGAGCATTTCTTTGCATTGGTGGACCATTGGAGCCTTTGGAAGCTTGGAGAATAATCCAAAGAGCATAGAACCACCATTGATCACTGGTTCTTCATCATCAGGACCTGTTCAAGCTTGAATCCGTAGCTCTAAGGTAGTTTTACATGCTTGTTTATGGTTAGATCGTACATGCAATGTGTAAAAACCCATATGCAACTCCATATGGTTATTGTGCTCAAATTTGTTGGTGATTTGATGTATTAGATGGGTTAGATTACTGATTCTAGAGTCTAGGAATGTTAGATTTGAGTTTGGTTAAGTTGTAGGTTGACTCAATGATGATTTTGGTACACTTGCCATAAAAGGAAACTTTTATGTTGCAAGTTATGGAATTTTGATGATCTAGACATGTTAGACATGTCTAGATGTTGTTAAATGTATATTGAAGTGTTTAGAAACACATTGGGATATTTGATTTTGTCAAAAACATGGTTTTGTAGAAACTTACTATTTATGGAAACTTTTCAAAATCAAAAGAGGGCTTTTGATGTTTTAAAGTGTTTTGATGAACTTTGATTGATGAAACATGTTTAGAAATGATTTTTAAAATATTTAGAAACTTTGTTTTGTGAAAACGAGCTTTTAAACCGGTACTTTCCATATAAGGAAACTTTATTTGGACAAAACGGCGTAAATGATTATTTATGCGCAAACGATGTGTTTTAAATGTTAACACATGAGTTGATAAACATATTAATGGTATTAGTTTCATGAAATGGGATTTTATCACTACACTTTCCTAAATTGGAAACTTTCTAAAAATGGCAACTTGTATTATTAGAGTCATAGGATGCATATAAGTGTCCTACTTGTGCTTGTGACACATTGGATGGTCATAACACAACAATCGTGTCACCAACGCTTCGTCGAGTCTCCCTAGTGAACACACACTGGGTTGAGCACACCGACATTTGGAGTTGTATGGATTACAACACACCACGAAAACATACTCACACCTATATGGTTATAGGTGCATACTAGCAGGTGGTAGCTTTCGCAAGAAGCGAACACACATACACACCGGGACTGCTGTAACACGTGAGTTCACGACCCCTTTTTACTTTTCTAACCTTTGGGGGAGAAAACACTGCATTACAACTGTTTTTGAACAACAACTCAATTCATTTACGTATGGACATGGTTTATCATATATGTATATGTGTGGACCACATCACAACTAAAAGTCCTCGCGACACTCCACGGACCGTTAGTAGCGCGTAGCGTCTAGTGTGGTAATCTTGAATAATACTATTTGGGCCTGACAAGCCCCACCCATCATGCCTGGGAGGCCAACTCAACTGGAGGTCGGAATGGGTGCAATATAGACCAACACTTTGCCATTGTCTTGTGACAGATATGGCGGGAGGCACAACTGTCAGCTTCGGTACGACCCTGCATATAATATAACTGTATTGACTAGCTATCAATCGATACTGCATTGTAAAGATACGTAGATAACAGCTGTTACTTTAAACATTGGATGTTTACTGCTTACGAAAAACCTGTGTTCTCACCAACCTTTGTGTTGACCCGTTTTATCACATGTTTTCTCAGGTAGTTAAGGCATGCACGCAAGGATTAGGAAGCTAGGATGGAGTCCCATGCATCAGGTTTATTAGGATTAATTTGAGAACATTTAAACATATGAGTTGTTTTGTAATAACGAGTACTTAAATCGCTTCCGCACTTTTACTTAAATGTTATTTTTGAAAACTGCTTTAGTTAACGCCTCCACAATTTATAAATGTTAATCTGTTTTGACAACTTACCCTTACTTCTGCTACTCTGATGTTACTAAACTGTTTTATCCATATTATTGGATGTACGTATATAACCAGACATGTAGGTCTCGCAACACTGTGTGACCGGAGACTGCGATCCTGCAAGGTCAGCCAGCCGTCGCACCCCCGTCCGGGACGGGAGGGCCGGGGTGCGACAGATTGGTATCAGAGCCTCCGGTTATTGCGAATTAGGTTTGCATTTAGTGAACTTAGTCTATAACGACTAGTCTCCACACGACACTTAGTTCTTAGTATTGTGACACTTGCACACATGTTACATCTTATATGCATTACGTTCATCACCGCACGTGACTACCCATGACGGGGAGGAGCCGATAGCCCTACATGCTTCCTTTACAGTACCTACTGCACACACTACATTAGTCATTAGACAAACACTAACACTTATTCTCACTATAAAGATTATGGCTGGAAAACGTGGAGGACGCAGGAATGCGGGTGGACGTGGAAACATCAGCTTGACTCCAGCTGAACTGAAGGCACTCACCGACGAACGAGTTGAAGAGGCGCTTCCTTCACAGGAAGCTACCCGTAATCAAAACCCGCTGAACCAAGGTGATGAAGTCTTATCTCATATTCACCTTGCATCACAATTACTCGTTTCCAATTCAACACGTTTGCCGATACTGAATTCAACTCTATTCTTCGCATGTCATAGGAGCAAACCTCAATCCTCCACTCTGCACATTCAAGATGTTTCTGGATTGCAAACCCCACTCTTTCAGCGGCACAGAGGGTGCCGTCGGACTGTTACGTTGGATCGAAAAGGCAGAGTCGGCCTTTGCAATGAGTAACTGCAGGAACGAGGACCGAGTCAAGTTCGCTGCAGGGACATTTGAGGGAGCTGCCCTCACTTGGTGGAATGCCAACGTCCAGAACCTAGGGCTCGACGCAACCAACGCTCTACCTTGGGATGACTTTAAGAGGATGCTGAATCGCGAATACTGTCCTCGCGATGAAGTGCAGATGCTTGAGACTGAGTTCTGGAACCACAAGATGATTGTTTCCGAGGTCGGGGCATACACCGCTTAATCGTATGAGCTGGCACACCTGTGCCCGGAAACGGCGACCCCACCATTCAAACACATATAGAAGTATATTGAGGGACTACCACCTCATATACAGGGTATGGTACTCTTTGCTGACCCCATCACCATGCAACAAACCGTGCGACTAGCCCACAAGCTCACTGATTCAGCGGTCGCACAAGGACTCTTACCACCCCGTGATGCTGTAACTAAACCTGCAGACAACAAGCGCAAATGGGATAGCACCCTGAGCAAACCATCCACACTTCAACCACCACCACAACAACGTAAGTTTGGGATGTCTCAAGCTTACGCACCGCCCATCCCAACCAACCAAGGCTCAGGAGCCTATGCAGGAAAACACCCCAAGTGCAACAAATGCAACGTACACAACGTTCTGGGGCAATGTGGTTCTATCCGATGCCAACGGTGTGGCAAAGGAGGACACCTCGCCAAAGACTGCAGGGGTGAACTGCTTGTAAAGACCCCACTGCCACAACAACAATTGTAAGCAGCAAAGGGTTGCTTCGAATGTGGAAAGCTAGGGCACTTCAAGAAGGACTGCCCACACCTGAAGAACAACAACGGTAACAACAATGGTCCGAAAGTACGAGCCTTCGTGATCGGGGCTAAGGAGGCCAGGAATGATCCCAACCTTGCAACTGGTACGTATCTCTTAAACGATAATTATGCTTCTGTATTATTTGATACTGGTGCTGAGAGAAGCTTTATATCTAAGGATTTTAGTGAGATACTGGCCATAACCCCAGCACCCCTAGAGTTTGAATATACAGTAGAGCTAGCTGATGGTAAACTAATTGTGACCAAGCACATTCTTAAAGAATGCACTTTAGAGCTAGCAGGCCATAAATTTAAGATTGACTGCATGCCGGTTACACTAGGCAGTTTTGATGTCGTAGTGGGCATGGATTGGTTGTCTGAAAACCAAGCCGAAATAGTTTGCCACGACAAGGTGGTGCGCATACCCCTCCCAAGTGGAGAAACCTTAAACATCAATGGCGAAAGGAGCGACACTCCTCTCAACATCATTTCGTGCATGAAAGCTCACAAATGCTTACGAAAGGGATACACAGCCATTCTTGCGCTTATCACTGACAAGATCGAGGAGGAGAAAAGAATAGAAGACATCCCAGTTGTATGCGACTATCCTGACGTATATCCTGAGGATCTACCAAAACTTCCACCGCCTCGAAAAGTGGAGTTCCGCATAGACCTCGTGCCGGGAGCAACACCAATCGCACGAGCACCCTATCGACTTGCACCTTCGGAGATGCAGGAACTGTCCAATCAACTTCAAAAGTTGCTGGACAAGGGTTTCATTAGACCGAGCTTCTCACTTTGGGGAGCTCCAGTCTTATTCGTAAAGAAGAAGGATGGCACATTTCGCATGTGCATCGACTATCGGGAGTTAAATAAAGTGATGGTCAAAAACCGTTACCCCTAACCTAGGATCGATGATATGTTCGACCAGCTACAAGGGTCAAGCTACTACTCTAAGATCGATCTGCGATCTGGGTATCATCAGCAACGGATTCAGGAGGAAGATATCCCCAAGACTGCTTTTCGCACATGGTATGGCCATTACGAGTTTTTGGTCATGCCATTTGGGCTAACTAATGCACCCGCAGTATTCATGGATCTCATGAATAGAGTCTGCAAACCTTACCTGGATAAGTTTATCATTGTCTTTATAGATGATATTCTCATCTACTCCAAAACCCACGAAGAACACAAAGAGCACCTTCAATTGACTCTTAGTCTGCTAAGAAAAGAAAATTTGTACGCTAAACTCTCAAAGTGCGACTTCTGGATTCGGGAAGTCTAATTCTTGGGTCATGTTGTAAATGAACAAGGGATTCATGTGGATAAATCCAAGATAGAGGCGATCAAGAACTAGGAAGCACCAAAGACCCCAACTGAGGTGCGACAATTCCTTGGCTTGGCAGGCTATTATCGAAAATTTATTGAAGGATTTTCAAAGATAGACCAGCCACTCACAGCTTTAACCCACAAAAAACAAGAAATATCTCTGGACTGAAAAACAAGAAGCTGCATTTCAACTTCTCAGGAAGAAGCTCTGTAGTGAACCTATCTTAACACTTCCTGATGGAACAATTTCATAGTATACTACGATGCCTCGATACAGGGACTCGGCTGTGGGCTGATGCAGTGAGAAATGGTGATCGCATATGCTTCTCGACAACTGAAAGTCCACGAGAAAAATTACACCACCCACGACTTGGAACTTGGAGCCGTGGTATTTGCACTCAAGATCTGGAGACACTACCTGTATGGTACAAAGTGTACAATATACACTGATCACAAGAGTCTCCAACACATATTCGAGCAAAAGGAACTGAACATGCGACAACGTCGCTGGCTCGAACTCCTAAACGACTATGAGTGTGCTATCAAGTATCACCCAGGGAAGGCCATTGTAGTGGCCAATGCCCTAAGCCGGAAGAATACCTCGAAACCTAATAGGGTACGAGCTTTACAACTCACCATCCATCCCAATCTCCCTGAACAGATACGCAGTGCCTAGGTGGAGGCACTTAAAGCAGAATATCTAGCAGCAGAATCACTGAGGGGAATGGAGCAACAACTTGAAGTAAAAGCCAATGGCTTACATTATTTCATGGAACGCGTCTGGGTTCCACATCACGGAAACTTACCAGATCTTGTGATGGACGAGGCTAACAAATCTCGGTATTCCATTCACCCTGGATCTGATAAGATGTATCATGATCTGAAGATACTCTACTGGTGGCCACACATGAAAGCCGACATCGCCACCTACGTAGGCAAATGCTTAACCTGCGCCAAAGTCAAAGTCGAGTACCAGAAACCATCTGGACAACTCACGCAGCCTGAGATCCCCATGTGGAAGTGAGAACAAATATCCATGGACTTCATTACTAAATTAACCCGTACTGCTAGTGGATGTGACACTATCTGGGTAATTGTTGACCGACTGACCAAGTTAGCACATTTCCTTGCGATCAAGGAAAATGATAAGATGGAAAAGCTAGCCATAATCTATGTCAAGGAAGTGGTCTCGCGACATGGAGTGCCAATCTCCATCATTTCTGACCGAGACGCTCGATTCACTTCAAACTTCTGGAAATCACTACAAAAGTCGCTTGGCACGTGGTTGGATATGAGTACGGCATACCATCCACAAACTGATGGCTAGAGCGAACGCAACATACAAACCCTCGAAAATATGCTGCGAGCATGCGTAGTAGACTTCGGCAACAGATGGGAAACTCACTTACCGTTAGTGGAGTTTTCCAATAATAACAGTTACCACACCAGCATCAAGGCAGCGCCTTTTGAGGCACTCTATGGCAGGAAATGACGATCACCTATCTGTTGGGCGGAAGTGGGCGACAGTCAGCTCACTGGCCCAGAACTGGTACATGAAAAAACGGAGAAAATCGAACAAATCAGAAACCGCATGGCAGCAGCTCGAGATCGTCAAAAGAGCTATGCCGACAAACGGCGGAAACTTTTGGAATTTCAGGTAGGAGATAAAGTCCTTCTGAAAGTTTCGCCATGGTAAGGCATCATTCGTTTTGGCAAACGAGGCAAACTGAACCCACGGTATATTGGACCTTTCGAGATCCTGAAGAGGATTGGTCCAGTGGCATACCAACTCAACCTACCTCCGAACTCGATGGAGTTCACAATGTTTTTCACGTCTCGAACTTGAAAAAGTGTCTATCTGACGAAACACTTGTAGTTCCACTTGATGAGATCCAAGTGGACGAACAGTTACAGTTCATAGAAGAACCAGTCGAAATCATGGACCGTGAGGTCAAACAACTCAAGCAGAGTCGGATTCTGATTGTCAAAGTCCGATGGAACTCGAAACGCGGACCTGAATTCACCTGGGAGCGTGAAGATCAGATAATGCTCAAATATCCCCATCTCTTCAAACAGACAACGTCGAACGCCGACAACAACGAATAAATTTCGGGACGAAATTCCTTTCAACAAGGGGATGATGTGACAACCAGAAGACTTTTGTTTCTCAAACACTTTTACTACTCAAACACTATCAACAATAACCAAATTTCAGGACGAAATTTCTTTCAACAAGGGGTTGATGTGACACCCAGCAATTTCAAGTAAATTACGACTATTACATTCTTTACATTTCACATTCATACTTTTTGAATTTCATTTACTTAAGTTTAAATAGATGAGCTGAACACAAACAACTGCGAAACGATAGTTCGAGGAACTATCGAATCGTACATTGCACATTTGTCTTGGAAACCAAGTGTGGCAAACACAACACTAACGCAAAACAATAATTCGAGGAATTATTGAATTATGCATCACACGTTGATTAGGATTAATCAAGAGTGCAAACACTTCGTAAGACACGAACACAAACTATCGAAGATAATTCGAGGAATTATCAAACACACACACGAGTCTCACAAACGTTGGTGATTAATCAAACTTATATGTTATTATATGAGTATGTGCTAAATGTGCATTAGATGTTTAGGATAAACGTTGGGAATCGAGAACGAGCGAAATCGAATCATCGAAAACGAAAAACAAGAAAGGGACCCGTCGCAGTCCCCGAGGAACCTATGGCGAAAGGCTTCGCGATACACGAAGCAAACCGGGAGTCGAGACTCCCGAATTCCATCGCGGTACGCGACAAGAATTTTTGATCGGCCTTCGCGGTACGCGAAGGCCATGCACATCGAAAATTTTATAAAACCAACCCCAATTCATTTTCATTCGGTTTCCTTGCGATTTCTCCGAGCTTCTTCATCAACCCTCGACCCAAACCACTAAAATCAAGCCTTCAAACCTACAAGTAACATCCTTGGAGCTATTCTTTGCATTGGTGGACCATTGGAGCCTTTGGAAGCTTGGAGAAGAAGCCAAAGAGCTTAGAACGACCATTGATCACTGGTTCTTCATCATCAGGACCTGTTCAAGCTTGAATCCGTAGCTCTAAGGTAGTTTTACATGTTTGTTTATGGTTAGATCGTACATGCAATGGGTAAAAACCCACATGCAACTTCATATGGTTATTGTGCTCAAATTTGTTGGTGATTTGATGTATTAGATGGGTTAGATTACTGATTCTTGAGTCTAGGAATGTTAGATTTGAGTTTGGTTAAGTTGTAGGTTGATTCAATGATGGTTTTGGTACACTTGCCATAAAAGGAAACTTTTATGTTGCAAGTTATGGAATTGTGATGATCCAGACATGTTAGACATGTCTAGATGTTGTTAAATGTATATTGAAGTGTTTAGAAACACATTGGGATATTTGATTTTGTCAAAAACATGGTTTTGTAGAAAGTTACTATTTATGGAAACTTTTCAAAATCAAAATAGGGCTTTTGATATTTTAAAGTGTTTTGATGAACTTTTATTGATGAAACGTGTTTAGAAATGATTTTTAACATATTTAGAAACTTCGTTTTGTGAAAACGAGCTTTTGAACGGGTACTTTCCATATAAGGAAACTTTATTTGGGCAAAACGGCGTAAATGATAATTTATGCGCAAACGATGTGTTTTAAATGTTAACACATGAGTGATAAACACATTAATGGTATTAGTTTCATGAAATGGGATTTCATAACTACACTTTCCTAAATTGGAAACTTTCTAAAAATGGCAACTTGTATAGAGTCATAGGATGCATATAAGTGTCCTACTTGTGCTTGTGACACATTGGATGGTCATAACACAACAATCGTGTCACCAACGATTCGTCGAGTCTCACTAGTCAAACACACACTGGGTTGAGCACACCGACACTTGGAGTTGTATGATTACAACACACCACGAAACACATACTCACACCTATATGGTTATAGGTGCATACTAGCAGGTGCTAGCTTTCGCAAGACACGAACACACATACACACCGGGACTGCTGTAACAGGTGAGTTCAAGGCCCCTTTTTACTTTTCTAACCTTTGAGGGAGAAAACACCGCATTACAACTGTTTTTTAACAACCACTCAATTCATTTACGTATGGACATGCTTTATCGTATATGTATATGTGTGGACCACATCACAACTAAAAGTCCTTGCAACTGGTACGTATCTCTTAAACGATAATTATGCTTCTGTATTATTTGATACTGGTGCTGAGAGAAGCTTTATATCTAAGGATTTTAGTGAGATACTGGCCATAACCCCAGCACCCCTAGAGTTTGAATATACAGTAGAGCTAGCTGATGGTAAACTAATTGTGACCTAGCACATTCTTAAAGAATGCACTTTAGAGCTAGCAGGCCATAAATTTAAGATTGACCTCATGCCGGTTACACTAGGCAGTTTTGATGTCGTAGTGGGCATGGATTGGTTGTCTGAAAACCAAGCCGAAATAGTTTGCCACGACAAGGTGGTGCGCATACCCCTCCCAAGTGGAGAAAAACCTTAAACATCAATGGCGAAAGGCGCGACACTCCTCTCAACATTTTCGTGCATGAAAGCTCACAAATGCTTACGAAAGGGATACACAGCCATTCTTGCGCTTATCACTCACAAGATCGAGGAGGAGAAAAGAATAGAAGACATCCCAGTTGTATGCGACTATCCTGACGTATATCCTGAGGATCTACCAAAACTTCCACCGCCTCGAAAAGTGGAGTTCCGCATAGACCTCGTGCCGGGAGCAACACCAATCGCACGAGCACCCTATCGACTTGCACCTTCGGAGATGCAGGAACTGTCCAATCAACTTCAAAAGTTGCTGGACAAGGGTTTCATTAGACCGAGCTTCTCACTTTGGGGAGCTCCAGTCTTATTCGTAAAGAAGAAGGATGGCACATTTCGCATGTGCATCGACTATCGGGAGTTAAATAAAGTGATGGTCAAAAACCGTTACCCCTAACCTAGGATCGATGATATGTTCGACCAGCTACAAGGGTCAAGCTACTACTCTAAGATCGATCTGCGATCTGGGTATCATCAGCAACGGATTCAGGAGGAAGATATCCCCAAGACTGCTTTTCGCACATGGTATGGCCATTACGGTTTTTGGTCATGCCATTTGGGCTAACTAATGCACCCGCAGTATTCATGGATCTCATGAATAGAGTCTGCAAACCTTACCTGGATAAGTTTATCATTGTCTTTATAGATGATATTTCATCTACTCCAAAACCCACGAAGAACACAAAGAGCACCTTCAATGACTCTTAGTCTGCTAAGAAAAGAAAATTTGTACGCTAAACTCTCAAAGTGCGACTTCTGGATTCGGGAAGTCTAATTCTTGGGTCATGTTGTAAATGAACAAGGGATTCATGTGGATAAATCCAAGATAGAGGCGATCAAGAACTAGGAAGCACCAAAGACCCCAACTGAGGTGCGACAATTCCTTGGCTTGGCAGGCTATTATCGAAAATTTATTGAAGGATTTTCAAAGATAGACCAGCCACTCACAGTTTAACCCACAAAAAACAAGAAATATCTCTGGACTGAAAAACAAGAAGCTGCATTTCAACTTCTCAGGAAGAAGCTCTGTAGTGAACCTATCTTAACACTTCCTGATGGAACAATTTCATAGTATACTGCGATGCCTCGATACAGGGACTCGGCTGTGGGCTGATGCAGTGAGAAATGGTGATCGCATATGCTTCTCGACAACTGAAAGTCCACGAGAAAAATTACACCACCCACGACTTGGAACTTGGAGCCGTGGTATTTTCACTCAAGATCTGGAGACACTACCTGTATGGTACAAAGTGTACAATATACACTGATCACAAGAGTCTCCAACACATATTCGAGCAAAAGGAACTGAACATGCGACAACGTCGCTGGCTCGAACTCCTATACGACTATGAGTGTGCTATCAAGTATCACCCAGGGAAGGCCATTGTAGTGGCCAATGCCCTAAGCCGGAAGAATACCTCGAAACCTAATAGGGTACGAGCTTTACAACTCACCATCCATCCCAATCTCCCTGAACAGATACGCAGTGCCCAGGTGGAGGCACTTAAAGCAGAATATCTAGCGGCAGAATCACTGAGGGGAATGGAGCAACAACTTGAAGTAAAAGCCAATGGCTTACATTATTTCATGGAACGCGTCTGGGTTCCACATCACGGAAACTTACCAGATCTTGTGATGGACGAGGCTAACAAATCTCGGTATTCCATTCACCCTGGATCTGATAAGATGTATCATGATCTGAAGATACTCTACTGGTGGCCACACACGAAAGCCGACATCGCCACCTACGTAGGCGAATGCTTAACCTTGCGCCAAAGTCAAAGTCGAGTACCAGAAACCATCTGGACAACTCACGCAGCCTGAGATCCCCCTGCGGAAGTGAGAACAAATATCCATGGACTTCATTACTAAATTAACCCGTACTCCTAGTGGATGTGACACTATCTTGGTAATTGTTGACCGACTGACCAAGTTAGCACATTTCCTTGCGATCAAGGAAAATGATAAGATGGAAAAGCTAGCCATAATCTATGTCAAGGAAGTGGTCTCGCGACATGGAGTGCCAATCTCCATCATTTCTGACCGAGACACTCGATTCACTTCAAACTTCTGGAAATCACTACAAAAGTCGCTTGGCACGTGGTTGGATATGAGTACGGCATACCATCCACAAACTGATGGCTAGAGCGAACGCACCATACAAACAACCCTCGAAAATATGCTGCGAGCATGCGTAGTAGACTTCGGCAACAGATGGGAAACTCACTTACCGTTAGTGGAGTTTTCCAATAACAACAGTTACCACACCAGCATCAAGGCAGCGCCTTTTGAGGCACTCTATGGCAGGAAATGACGATCACCTATCTGTTGGGCGGAAGTGGGCGACAGTCAGCTCACTGGCCCAGAACTGGTACATGAAAAAACGGAGAAAATCGAACAAATCAGAAACCGCATGGCAGCAGCTCGAGATCGTCAAAAGAGCTATGCCGACAAACGGCGGAAACTTTTGGAATTTCAGGTAGGAGATAAAGTCCTTCTGAAAGTTTCGCCATGGTAAGGCATCATTCGTTTTGGCAAACGAGGCAAACTGAACCCACGGTATATTGGACCTTTCGAGATCCTGAAAAGGATTGGTCCAGTGGCATACCAACTCAACCACCATCCCGAACTCGATGGAGTTCACAATGTTTTTCACGTCTCGAACTTGAAAAAGTGTCTATCTGACGAAACACTTGTAGTTCCACTTGATGAGATCCAAGTGGACGAACAGTTACAGTTCATAGAAGAACCAGTCGAAATCATGGACCGTGAGGTCAAACAACTCAAGCAGAGTCGGATTCTGATTGTCAAAGTCCGATGGAACTCGAAACGCGGACCTGAATTCACCTGGGAGCGTGAAGATCAGATAATGCTCAAATATCCCCATCTCTTCAAACAGACAACGTCGAACGCCGACAACAACGAATAAATTTCGGGACGAAATTCCTTTCAACAAGGGGATGATGTGACAACCAGAAGACTTTTGTTTCTCAAACACTTTTACTACTCAAACACTATCAACAATAACCAAATTTCGGGACGAAATTTCTTTCAACAAGGGGTTGATGTGACACCCAGCAATTTCAAGTAAATTACGACTCTTACATTCTTTACATTTCACATTCATACTTTTTGAATTTCATTTAGTTAAGTTTAAATAGATGAGCTGAACACAAACAACTGCGAAACGATAGTTCGAGGAACTATCGAATCGTA
>SZYD01001919.1:0-62075 GCA_009363875.1 Mikania micrantha
TGCTTCATTCCAAAATGTAATGGGCAGCTTTGAATCAGCAAGCATTGTCCTAGCAGACTCAATCAAAGTACGATTTCTTCTCTCAGCAAACACCGTTCATTTGCGGTTCATACGGCGCGCCTATATTGCTGCTGAATCCCTTTAGAATCACAAAATGCTTCCATGTTCTGATTCTTGAATTCTGTCCCATTGTCTGATCGAACCCGCCTAACCCTCAATTTATACAAAGTCTCCAACCTGTTCACAAGCAAAACAAAATTTCATAAGTTTCAGATTTAAATTTCAAGAACATCACCCATGAAAACCTAGAAAAATCATCGGTCACTACAAAACAATATGATTCACCTCCAATACGTTTTCACATAATCGGACCAAACAAATCCATATGAAGAAGTTCTAGAGGTTTATCAATAGCAAACACAGTTTAGACTTATGTGACCTCCTTTCTGTTTGCCTTTCTTACACGACCACACACACATCAGGTAATTTGAAATGTTTAACCGGTACACCATCAACTAAGTGATTGTGTACAAGATGATTCATCTTTCTGATGTGTATATGACCCATTCTCCTATGCCAGGACCGAGTATCCTGCTCTGTCGCCTTCGACACCAAACAAGTTTAACTTTGTTAACTGTCTCCGCCTTTGCCATATCTAAAACATAAAATCCTTGCATCTATCAGCAATCATTAAAATCCAGTCTTCAGGAATTTGAATCCCTTGCTTGAGCACATAGCATTTCTTCTCATCAAACAACACTTTATATCCTTTATCACTTATCTGAGACACACTCAACAAATTATTAGTTACTCTTTGCAGTAATTCACATTATCAAAAGACACTTACCATTGGTTAAACTACCCTTCCCGGTGGTAATTTGACCACCTTTATCACCTGCAAAGTTAACATAACAACCGTTCATCTCCTGAAATCTTTTAACAAACTGATCTCTCCCGTCATGTGCCTGGAGCATCCACTATCAACAATCATCGACTATTGATATGGCCATGAATGCTACCTGCACCATAAATTAAAAAAATGATCAGTACCAAAAGGGATGGACTCCCGCTTTTCGGCGTTGAGTCTCCCCGAACAGCCTCCTGCCATCCATCTTGATGAATTACTTGAAGACCCTTCTTCCAAGCATTCATCATGTCTCTCATCAAATTATACACCTGACCTGTATCTGGATTTCCAACAAGAATTTGAACTCAAATTTTGTTTTGAAAATTTTTATGAGAAAAATGATCATAAAATTCATCATCAGAAAATGATGATCTGGTTTAAAACCATTTACCTTTTTGATTTTTATCAAAAACTTGTTTTTATGAAATTTTCTTCTTTACCCAGATACACTCAGGATCAAATTTCCTGAGAATTCTCATCTCATCTTCACTAGGCTTTACCCTCCTAGGAATTCTCCGAATGAATCACCCGACTGTCAGAGTAAGAAGTTTTCTTCTTGACCTTATGATGGACATTAACAGAAATATGACCTTTTTCCTCCACAAGTAAAACACTGTCGTGTTTCTCGTGGAGTAAAAGTATGAAATTGTTACAATTATCCATATCACATTCAGCAATGAGATGTCCCAATTTCCCACATCTGTAGCATTTTCTTGATGAAACTTTCTTTGGTTTTCATCAGACCCCTTAGTGAATCCAAAGACTTGGATGCTACAGATGAAGATAAGATCTTTTGGCTCAAACCATTTGATTTTATCTGACACTCTTTTGAGAAATTCTTGGTTCTCCATTGTTCCAATCCCACTCTTGTTAACCTTTGAAATCTTTTGACAAACTTTTTATCTCCCTTTTCAGAAATACCCTTTTGTTTGTTAAAAGAACTGCTGGACTCTCCTTTTTGTGTTGTTAAAGACTCAACAAACACACAATTGGCTTACATTTGAAGTAGTCTTGACTTTTAGGTGTGATTTTGAAACAGACTTGTTTTAGTTCCAGAATTCCAACCTTCTTTATTTCAGATTTTGATTTCTGAAAAACTTGATTCTTCTTATCCCAGACTTGTCCTTTTGAGACCAATCATTCTTAGAATATCATCTGAATATTCTAATCAGTGATGTCTTCAATGATAGGAGCATCATTGTCAACAACATCACTCTCATGATCAGATCCACTCATCTTTAATGAAATAGGATCAACTTCTAAATCAGGCTCAAGTTGTGGTCTAGGCACAAAACTAGAAGGAGGTGGAACAGCATGAAAACCAATTCCAGAGCTATCACGTGAATTTTGCAAAGCCGCAAAATAATCAATGACATATGCGGAATTCTGATAGTTTTCAAGCTTGGCTTTGTTTAAATCAGCTTCAGCTTTTGCTTCTGCCAATTCCACTTTTAACTTCTGAACTGAGTCTAAATGTACAGAAACTGCATAATTGTTTTGCAAAACCTTGATTTTCAAGTCTTCATTTTCTTTGCTAAGATCTATTATCTTCTTATCAAATGCCTTTTCTTTAGAAATCAACTTTTTGTTTGCATCTGTGCATTCCCTCAGATCAGAAGTTAACTGAGAATTCATTTCTTTAAGTCTATCTATCATCTCATACAAATCACTTTGTACCTCAGTCATCTCCTCAATTTTCTCTTTTCCTTTGCTAGATTCTTCTTCTAAAGAAGCCATGAACGCACATAGATCATCATACTTGACACCCCAGTCATAGCCTTCATCTGCTTGACTCACAAGTGCTTTAGAAGTTGATTCTTCAGTCTTTTCTTTCTTTTTTTGATTCTCTTCTCTTGGTTTGAAAGGATTCAGATTACCCTGCTTTTTGGGATTCTTGCACTCCCTTGCAAAATGACCATGTTCCCCACAGTTATAACACTGTGTAGATTTTGGATTGAATCCAAACTTTGTGTTCCGGTCAAAAGTAAATTTCTTCCCTGTTTTCTTCTCATATCTGTTAATTCTGCGAATAACACTCGCCAGCGCCCACTGAGTATCTATCAGCTCCATCTCATCCTCATCTATCTGAGCATAGTCTTCAAAAGTTAAATTGGCATTTCCAATTCTTCCAGCTACTTGCTCATCATATGCACTCACTACACATGATAAAATAGACATGTGATCTTTTACTGCTTCAACTGTTACTTTTCCCAGATTTGAAGTATTCAGCTGTACTGGTGGTGAAGTTGATTCAGACTTTTTCTCATTGATCGGACAATGTGAACTAGAACTTGAAGATACAGAAGAACTCTGAGAAGTTTCAGAAGTTCTAGACACAAATGCAGTCTGTATTTTTGCAGATGCAGCAGGAGGTGTAGCAACTGAACCACCATATAATGAAGGATCTTGAGTAACATTCACTCTCCTTGCTTTACGCTTATCTTTCATTTCTTGTTCCTCCAGTTTCTGAATAAATTCTACCAAAGTCAGTCCAGGTAGATTCTCTCTCAATATCAGCACCAAAGAATTCCACTTATCTGGCAATGCATCAGCTAAACAGTCTATCTTCTCATCCTCAGTATACTCAATGCCATACTTCCTTACTTCAGTCAATAAATGTCTGTATCTGGTAATCAAGGCATCTAGAGTTTCATTTCCGATGATGTTGAAGTTTTCAAACTCTTTTCTGATGTCAGTGGCTTTCATTTTCTTCAGATTTGTATTTCCTTCAACTCTGGCCTTCAATGCATTCCACAGACTATATGCAGTCTTGTGTTCATCAAACTGATGCAAAATTTGATTTGGAATAGCTTGACTCAATAGCCAGTAAGCTTTCTTTTCTGAATCATACTTCTTTCTTTCATCTACATCAAGTCTTTCCAAGAGTTGATACAAATCAGTTCCAACCACTCTGGGTCTCTCATACGGAGATAAAATTCTTTCCCACAAATTTGTATCTGTTCCATTGAGATGAGTTTCAAAACGTCCTTTCCAATTATCATAATCGGATAAATCTAGTAGCTTTGGAACTTTATTTGTGCTTCCCACTTCAGTTTCACTAATTAAAATACTTTGAAGTTTCGTGTTCTGACTTGCCATTGCCGCGTACATCTCAGACATTTTTTTAAAAAATTTTATCAGCGAACCCTTGTCAAAATTTACTCTTGCCGAACCCTCAACAAATCCTCAGACGAACCTTTAGATAAAATTCTGTCTCAGCCGAACCTTCAGCCGAACCTTAGCCGAACCTATGGACTAAATTTTCCTTCAGCCGAACATTTGAGCAGCGAAGCTTTGAACAACGAACCTTGTGAGTCACGAACCCTTGAGGAACGAACCCTTGAGAAACGAACCTTTGGACAGACGAACCCTGCATGTGTTGGTTTGGTGATCTTGATCTACAACCAAATTAGGATCGAATATACGAAGCTCTACGAACTACTAACTACGTGCGGAATCCATAGCAAGTATGTAAAATAACAAAGAACACATGCAATTCCATAAACACTCTTGTATATATCAACAAATGATTACAAGAACAAAAGATTCTCACACAGAGAATTTTCTCACAACTCTGATCAAAGTTCTACTGAAAATACAAATAAAACATCTATTTATACTAACAGTACCAGCGAACCTTCAATCAATAAGGTTTGCTAGCCGAACCCTAAGGTTCGGTGAACGAACCCTTAGAAACGAACTTTTGCCGAACTATCTCACAAACTGGGCGAACTATTTGAACGAAACTTGCCGAGCCTTCAACGAACTATTGCCGAACCCTTGTCGAACTATTGCAGAACCCTTGCCAAACTATCAACCGAACCCTCTGGAAAACCATAATAACAGCGAACCCTTGTTTACAGCAACTCAAGGTTCGTGAAACGAACCTGTAACAAAAATTTGAAATTTTTGAGCGGGAAATCTCTCAAATCTTCAACAAATCCTTCCAAAACTCTACCAAAACACTTCCAAAACTTTAATTGTTGCAATTCAACAACAATTGACAAGAAAAACAGCCTCAAACACCAAGAAAATCAATCAAGAAGAAATAGAATGTAGCCATTGATGATCTTCATCTTTTCAACACTTCAATTGCATGAATTCTATGAAATTATTGTGTAGAACTTCACCAAACGCTCTGATACCACTGTTGGTTTGGTGATCTTGATCTACAACCAAATTAGGATCGAATATACGAAGCTCTACGAACTACTAACTACGTGCGGAATCCATAGCAAGTATGTAAAATAACAAAGAACACATGCAATTCCATAAACACTCTTGTATATATCAACAAATGATTACAAGAACAAAAGATTCTCACACAGAGAATTTTCTCACAACTCTGATCAAAGTTCTACTGAAAATACAAATAAAACATCTATTTATACTAACAGTACCAGCGAACCTTCAATCAATAAGGTTTGCTAGCCGAACCCTAAGGTTCGGTGAACGAACCCTTAGGGTTCGTTAGACAAACCTTACTCACGAACCATAGGTTCGCCGAACCCTACACCTTCTATAGTTCGGCTAAATGTTAAGGTTCGTGGGCCAAACAAACCTAAACAATAGCAGCGAACCTTTTACAAAAATAAATAAAACCAACTTTTGAATAGCAAACAATTACAAAACATGCACTAACAAGTGGTGCTAGATCAAAGATTGATAAGGTCAAAACAGCTAAATCAAAGGAAGTTCAAAAGAAAGAATCTTGTGTTTCTGCTGTGCCTAAACCTGTTATGGTTTGGGTACCTGTTTCTCATTGATTATGTATAACATGCAGGGACGGCCAAGTAAGCTCAAACATGTTTGGTATGTACATAGTGGCTGCTCCCGGCACATGACTGGGGATTTTTCTCAGTTACATGAAGTTACACCATTCAATGGAGGATATGTATCATTTGCAGGAGACAAGGGAGGAAGGATAAGTATGAAGGGTACGGTCACAAATGGAACTCTCAGTTTTGAAGACGTGTACTATGTTGAAGAGCTCAATCATAGTCTTTTGAGTGTTTCTCAGATCTGTGACAAGAGTTTTTCCACACACTTCACAAACGAAGAGTGCCTTATTCTGAAGCCTGGCTTTGTAGTGCCTGAGAAGTGGATTCTGATGAGAACTCCAAGGATAAACAATGCCTATATTATCAACATGAACTCAGATTCATTCACAGAGAATACTTGTTTGTTCTCAAAGGCATCTGAGCATGATTGTCTGTTATGGCATCGACGACTGGGTCACGTAAATCTTAAGAATCTGAACAGACTCGCCAAGGGAGATCACGTCATCGGTTTACCTTCTAAAGATTTCTCCACTATTGAGAAATGTATCGCTTGTGCCAAAGGGAAACAACACAAGAGATCCCACAAGCCTAAATTGTTCAATTCTATCTCTTCAGTTCTTCAACTTCTTCATATTGATCTCTTCGGACCGGTCAACGTAATGAGTATCAGGAAAAAGTCATATTGTCTTGTTGTGACATATGACTATTCCAGATTCACTTGGGTGTTATTTCTGGCCAAGAAGGATGAAACCCCAGAGATTCTGAAGAAGTTCATTACCTTGATTGAAAATCAGAAGATCTAAAGGTCAAGGTGATTAGAACTGATAATAGAACTGAATTTAGAAATCAGACTCTTATAGATTTCTGTGATGTGAAAGGGATAGCTAGGCAGTACAGTGCAGCCAGAACACCTCAGCAAAATGGAGTTGCTGAAAGGAGGAACATAACGCTTATAGAAGCTGCACGAACAATGCTGTCAGAATCTAAGCTGCCAATCTTCTTTTGGGCCAAAGTTGTTAACACTGCTTGTTATGTTCAGAATCGAGCACTTTTGAACAAGCGACATCAGAAGACTCCCTATGAAATTCTCTTCAATTAGAAACCCAAAGTTGGCCACTTCAAGTCATTTGGATGTCCATGCACTCTTCTTCATACAGAGCCCAATCATAAGTTTGATGATAAGGCAGATGAGTGTTACTTTGTGGGTTATTCATCCGAGAAAGCAGCTTACAGAGTTTACAACAAGAAGACTCGGATGATTGTGGAATCATACTATATAGATTGGCAAGAAATGAACTCTACAGATGTTGGTTCTGGTCCAAACTGGTTATTTAGTATGATTCTACTTTCAGGCCTTTTAACAATACATCCGAGAATCCTGAAACATCCAAGCAGACCGATGATTTCTACAAGGGTGATGATGTGGACTATAGAGTTGACTATGTTCCATGTGATCCTAATCTCTTGACAGTTGATCCTCCTGGCATGTACAATCGTGACCCTCCAGCTCAGCCGACCCCAGTACAAGAAGTTCTCCCATCAGAACCAGACACTTCTCAGTCTGTTCAACCGCTTCCAGAAACTGATCAAATCTCATCCTCCTCCCACCAGACCTTTGATAATCCATTGTTCTCAGATAGCATTCCTGAGGAACATTGTGTGGATCAAGGAATCGAGTCAAGTGAAAATGCTCATATCGACAACATCTCTTCTTCAAGTGTAGATCAAGTGAATAACCTCAGCAACCTACTAGACAATCTAGCTGTGGAAGAAGTGCCAACACTCAGTGTAAACAAGAATCATCCAGTTGAAAATATTATTGGACCTCTCTCGGAAGGTGTTCTCACTCGAAGCAGATCCATTACAGCTCAGAACCTCTTGCCTGAAGAGACGACTACCAGAAGTCAATCAGGTCCAATTAATTCATGTTTATATTCTTGTTTTATCTCGCAGGTTGAGCCCAAGAATGTTAAAATGGCTCTCAAAGAATCCAGCTGGGTTGAGGCAATGCAGGAAGAGCTGATGCAGTTTCAGAAACTTAAAGTATGGAATCTGGTTCCCCTGCCCAAAGGAAAACTGCCTATAGGAACCAGATGGGTTTTCAGAAATAAAAGAGATGACTCTGGAGTCATTATCAGAAACAAATCAAGGTTGGTGGTTCAAGGCTTTTATCAACAGGAGGGGATAGATTATGAGGAAGTCTTTGCGCCAGTTGCACGACTTGAAGCCATCCGAATTTTCTTGGCCTACGCCTCCTATATGAACTTCACGGTATATCAAATGGATGTGAAGACAGCTTTCTTGTAAGGAAAGGTAAAGGAAGAAATCTATGTGTGCCAACCCCCTGGTTTTGAAGATTCTCAGTATCCTGAGCATGTCTACAAGTTAGACAAAGCTCTTTACGGCCTTCATCAAGCACCGCGAGCATGGTATGCTACGCTTACTGATCACCTGCTTGCAAATGGATATACCCGTGGAGCTATCGATCAGACTTTACTTGTTCGCAAGGATAAGGATGATTTAATTCTCGTCCAAATCTATGTGGATGACATTATCTTTGGCTCCACAAGCTCAGCATTGTGCAAGGAATTTGAAGGGGTGATGAAGAAGAAGTTTGAAATGAGCGCAATGGGAGAAATGACTTTCTTTCTAGGTTTGCAAGTGAAGCAAGATTCAAAGGGTGTGCTGATTCACCAAGGAAAATATGTCACGGATATTTTGACCAAGTTCAAAATGATGGAATCAAAACCAGCATCCACTCCCATGGCTGCTCGTCCTGTCTTAACTTCGGATATAGATGGTGAAGACGTTGATCAACACCTCTATCGCTCGATGATTGGTTCCCTGATGTATCTGACTGCAAGTCGTCCAAACATCATGTTTTCAGTCTGTCAGTGTGCCAGATATCAGGCGAATCCGAAGGCATCTCATCTTATAGCTGTCAGGAGAATCTTTCGGTATCTTGTCGGGAAGCCTCGTCTCGGCCTTTGGTACCCAAAGAACTCTGAGTTTCGTCTATTTGCATACTCAGACAGTGACTTTGGTGGATGTAACCGGGACAGGAAGTCAACCACCGGTGGGTGTCAGCACCTGGGAGATCGCCTTGTCTCGTGGCAATGCAAGAAACAAACGACCGTATCCACATCTACTGCAGAAGCCGAATATGTTGCTGCTTCCAGTTGCTGCTCTCAGGTTATCTGGATGCAACAAAAACTCCTCGACTACGGTTTGAATTTTCTTGACTTTCCTATTTATTGTGACAATGAAGCCGCCTTACAGATCGTCAAAAATCCGGTACAACACTCCAAAACTAAACATATTGACATCCGGATTCACTTCATCCGTGACTGTTTCGAACGGAAACTAATTCATCTTGAAAAGGTCCACACAGATGACAATCTAGCGGACCTTTTCACAAAACCGTTCGACACAGCACGCTTTCATCACTTGCTTGCCTCTCTCAAACTAATAAGCTTCAATTAAAAGCATTTTTGTAAATACATTAAAATTTGTGTCCTAATCTGTTCACAAATTTAGGGGGAGAAAATTTATAAAACAACAAAAAGATTTTTCATTCTTTGAGTCAAAATTTACAAAACAATAAAAAGATTTTCGGTCTTTGAGTCAGTCTAAGATGATCTACAAGTTTAGGGGGAGTTAAGTTTTCAAACCCTAAGAAAAGAAGATTCTGTCTCTTGTTATTCAAAGAAAATTACAAAAATATTTTTATCTTCTCAAAGTTTAAGAAAATACAAAAAGGGTTTATTTGAACAAGCAAAGCGAATCGATCAAACTGGGAAGTTAAATAATTTCTAAGGATCAAAATTTCACTATCTTAATAAGATTTCTAAAAGAATAACAACTTTGAATATCTATTTTATACTAAGAAGTTGAAATAAGTTTTTCAAAACTTAAATAATCAGACTTGATCAAAATTAAAATACATATAAATAGATAAATAAGTGTGAAATTGTGATCATTAGATAACTAGAAATGTGTGACAACTATTTGACTTCTAGATTAAATCCTTGAATCAAAACTAGATTGTGTTTTTATAAACTTGAAATTATGTTTGAAAAACTCGGGTATTTCCTATGTTTTGTGCAAACAAAGAGCGGGAAATACCTACTGAAGCATCCTATGCTTTGCGTAAGCAAAGAACTGGATGTGTGACGTTAAGGCCAATGTGTCTGCAGATCAGAATAATAAAAGATGCCAATGAGCACAAGATGATAGAACCCCTTCTTGTTCTTGATTCTAACCTAATAGATCTGTTCTTTTCTTTTCTCACCTAAAACTCTGTCAAAATAATTTTAAGTTCGTTGAAACACAATCAAAGTTTGAAACAAAGGATTTAACAAGACTGATAGGTTGCATATTAATTTAGTCTTACAATCTAATTGTTCACAAATTTCTCATAAGATATTTTCAGAAAAACTTGATCATATAACTGATTTTTAAGAGATGGAATAACGAGTGGAAATCATTGGTTGGGAATAGCTATTTAAAGGTTGTGCTTCAATAAGAAATTATCTAAGATGGTAAAATTTTGATAACAGATTTGATCCCACGAATTTGACCCGACTAAACTTACACTTGTTCAAATTTTATTTTATTTTATTTTATTTAGTTTAGTTTATTTTATTTTATTTTATTTTATTTTATTTTATTTTATTTTATTTTAGAAAAGTTAGAATTTTAAATCGAAATAAGAAAGTAAGTATGTGTACTCGAAATAGAGTACACGAAAAATGCGTACTCGAAATGACTCTATAAATAGTCCAACCACATTAATTTCGAGTACCATTTATTTCCAGTACACATTTCTACATTTCGAGTACATATTTTTGCTCAGAGGCGATCTCGATTTCTAGATTTGATCTCAAAATTCCACTCCGGCTATCTTATAAATCCTCTATAGGCGACCCTAGGTATCAATTTTCATCAAGATTTAACCGTGAAATCAAAAGTTATGGTCAAACTTAGATTTCGAGTACGCGACTTTCGTGTACGGAAGGTTTTTGGTCAAATTGACTATGAAATACTTAACATTCATAGGCAATACGTGAATATGTTGGTCGCCTCTCAATTACGAGTATATTGAACATAATTAGAAAGTCTAAGGAGCCAAAATGATAAATTTTTCAAAGAACTTTGAGTACACGAAATGTAAAACTTCGAGTACAGATATATTTCGTGTACAACCAGAATTTCGTGTACAGATTGTATTTCGTGTACAAGCTACATTTTGTGTACAAGTTCCATTTCGTGTACAGAGTGCATTTCGTGTACAGAATCTACTTCGTGTACATCTTGGTCTTCGTGTACAGCCTGTTGTCTCGAGTGAAAATGTTAAGTTCGAGAACAGGATACTCACACTTAGAAAATTTTTTAGAAAATTTAGTTTTGTTAAACTTAAACTAACTTGATCAGTTTGTGTCTTTCAAATGGCAGACTTACGGTTCGTGCATGATCACAATATGACAACACTCCTTGGGGAACCTCTAGCAAAACATTCAGAGTTCAAGAGTATGGTGGATGGACTGATCTTATCGCCCATCAACTATGCCATCATGGAGTATCCGCCTATTATGATTGATTTTGTCAGGAGTTTCTGGAGCACTGTAGAAGAAAGTACCGATGCGGATGGAAACTTGAGTATCATTGAAAAGATCCAAGGTCATCACATCGTTGTTTCAAAGCAGATTATCAGAGAATGTCTGCAGTTCGGAGACAAAGATTCAGACCCTGTAGAGTTAGATCAAGATTTGGTTAACATAACTGTCTATCAAATGGGACATGAAGGCGCCTATCCACCCACTGAGAAGAAGTTACTGCATCCCTACTGGAGGTATCTGGCACACGTAGTGACACAGTGTCTTTCCGGACGAAAAGGTGGATATGATGTCCTAAACCAGACTCTTAGCTCCTGTCTGGTGGCTTTAGCACTTGGACTGGATTTTAACTTCTCAAGGATGATCTTCCTTGACATGCACGCAAATATCAAAGGATGGAGAAAGGAACGGTTCCTGGCATTCCCACGGTTTTTGCAGATCATCTTCAATCGAAAGTATCCTTCTCTGACTCCCACTCTTGGCACCTTGGAGATCAAGAGAATGCGCGATGACATTTTTGGATACATGAAGATGAACAAGCGTGGGAAAAAGCAGTACATCAGTCAGAGGCCACTAATAAAGTTTGGACGCTTTGTGGGAGATGACAATGTTGTAGAGGATCAAGGCACTCCTGTTGCCTTTGTGGCCGAAGAGCATGATGTTCAGGCTACAAGTCCAAGTACAAATGTTGATAAAGCAGCAGAGGATACTACTCATGAGTCTTCTTCTTCATCAAGCGAAGATTTTGTTCCTGAAAAGCCAGCTCCTTCTAGACAGGAACGAGAAGAAGCACAAGACTAGGACTACGTTCCAACTCCTGAGTCATCACCAAAGAAGAAAAGGCAAAAGACGATGGCCAGGAGAACCAGAGATCCACGACTTCAGCAGATGTTCTCAAGTTTATCCTTCTCATCAGCTGCATCTATCATATCACAGGCACCTACACAACCACCTCAACCCACACAACCCAAGCAACCCACACAACCCAAGCCACCTACAAAAACCAAGCCACCTTCACCACCTCCTGCTACACAACCACCCTCACCACCTCCTGCTACACAACCACCTGTCACACAACTTCCTACAGTTACACAACCACCTCCACCACCTCCATCTACACAACCTACAAAACCCAAGCAACCTAAACCTGCAGCCAAACCATTACTAGCACCTACTCAACCACAACCACCTCCACCTACTCAACCACAACCACCTCCACCTAATTAGCCCGCCAAACCCAAATTAGTCATCAAAATCCCAGTCAGACCCCCAACTCCATCTTCTACTACCTTCATCCCTCACACCGAAACTCCACCATCTCCGCCTCGCTCGAGCGGTGACAAAGGAAGATCTCCTTTGCACGCTGATTCACCTTACGAGCCGAGACATGTGCCTGTCGATCTCGTTGGTTTGAAGGAACAAGTTTTCAAACTTGAGAAAGATTCTGAGCGCAAGGACGGTCTTATCAGAAATTTGCAAGAAGGGATGACAAATATCAGTAGCCAACTGAACAAGTGTCGTGGAGAAATCAAGGCTCACAGAAAGTTCATCAGATGTCTATTAATAGAGAACCATGAGATGAAGAAGGACATCAAAAAGCTTAAAGGAGAGGAAGTTCCAGAGTCCGATGATGAGTACATAGATGATGTCTTTCGTGACAGTGATGATAGTGACGATGATGACGGTGATGACAAGAGTGAAAAGGATCAGAAGGAAAAGGAGGATGACAAAAATGAGAAGGATGATAAAGATGAAGATAAGGATGGAAATGAAAAAGGAAGGGATCAGGGACCCCCCAGATGACAAGGATCAGGGAGGAGCCACTGGAAATCCATCCTCATCAGGAAAGTCTCCTCGCCTCTATGATGATCTTTTTGGAGATATTCCTGACGACATCTTATTTGGTGACTGTGTTCAGCCTGATGAAACATCAGGAGCTGGCCTTGATAGCTGGTTTGATGACTTACCAGAGGATTTTGACTTTGAGTGGTCTGATGAAAAAACTAAAGAAGGAGTTGAACCTTCTGCAGGGGTATCTGTAGAGGAAGAACCAGAAAACATCATACTTGGCAATGTCTCATCCGATCCTTATATCGATTATTTGTATGCCCACAAATACATTGATGCATTGGGACAGAAGGTCACCTCTCTTCATGAAGTGATCAACAGTTGGTTCGATAAGAAGAAGGATTGGACGCCTTCACCTCCTGTGGATAAAACTGCATGGTTCAAGGAGATGAGTGACGAGCATCCAGAGCATACCTTTATCTCAGACGACAGAAATATGTTTGCAGTTCGTAACGATAGGTCGAACGTATGCTGCTGGATGTATGACAAAGTCAGGGACATTTACTTGGTTAAGAGAATGAATGGAAAGGTCGAATTCTATAAGAAGCCGAGAGATTTCTGCACATTGCCAAAGGTTGATATTAGAAGCATAAACAAAGCAATGTTCTTCAATCCCTCTAAAGACTCCCAGGCTGATCTGTTTGCCAAGTTTATTAAAGACCAATGTGAGAAGGACTTTCCAGTCATGCGCACGGCCAAGGGAAGACGGTTTGTTTCAACCTGCATTATTGATCCAAAGACGAAGAAACCGTGGATATACTATAAGTATCCTCCACCTCATGTTGAGATAGCAGTTCCAGTATCTCCTAGAGTTCCAGACAATTCATTGGTTAACTTCTTGTCTTGGTACTATGACGATCTCAATCTTGCAGCGGTCATCATCAAGAACAAAGATAATGTTGATGATCTCGACATCATTCTCGACCCTATGGATATCTTGAAGTATGGAAAGGACGACATGATGAAGTTACATGAGTCTCCAATACGAGTGCATTCTGGAAATGATAAGGAGGCTAAGCCATTCACTCGTACAGTCGCTTATGCTATCGAGTTGAAACTTTATGCTGGAGCTGGGCCACATAACGTCACTCTTCCGATCGGATGACTTCGCCAGTCTAGGGGGAGTTTGTAGAGCCCACTACACGTTGAAGACTGACAAAGTCAACCCGGAAGAGTCAACGCTCAGATTTTGATTATTTTCGTGTACAGTCACTTCGAGTACACGATCTGTGACAATCTGACTTTTCGGATTAACATTGTTAACTGAAAGTGGTTAGCTCACAGGCCCAGTAAGGCCAAAGACGGCCCAGTAAGGCCAAAGACGGCCCAGTAAGGCCAAAGAAGGCCCAGTAAGGCCAAGGAAGGCCCAATAGGGCCAAGGTAGGCCCAATGAGCTCAAAGTAGGCTCAATGGTATTTAGGAAGTCCAATTGGGTTAATCAAGCCCAATAATATTTCAATGGGCCGATTAGTGACAATTCGATATTCCGGATCAATTCCGTTAATTGTTGAATTAACCGAAATGGTAGGTAATCGAACAAAAAGATGAATTTCAAGGGTTATAATGGTGCAAAACAAGTTTTAAACATTACAATTGCAATGATTTAGTTGTAACTATGTTGAAATGCAAAGATTTTGACTTTAAAAAGTCAAAATTTGGCCAAAACACCAAATTAAATTCGATTTTCATATCAATAGGCAATTAAATCCGAATTAAACTTGTTTAATGAGCACAATAATGATTAGTAATTACAACAAACGGTTATGGAAACCATTAGTCATCAAATTTAACTCAATTGATGATTAAAACGTTAAAACCGTCCTTAATCACAACCCAATTCGCATACTTTGATCATTGATAATCAAATTGAGTTTCCAGAGACTTTAGTCGGCACCTTTAGGGTCTGAAACATCCATCAATTCGAATCAAGAAGCATCGAACAGAAGATCTCGAGTGGGAGCCGGCCGAAACTTAGCTTTTAGTCGATCTCCATCAATTCTAAATCAAATCAGGTAAAACTTTACACCTACATCACCTAAAACGGCCGACTAAGTTAATACATATGATCAATTCGTGTATTAACATCGAATTGTAGGATCATGGATAACTAGGGTTCATATAAAAACGGTTTTGGGGGTTGTTGATCGAACAAGGTTATGAATCAAATTAAATTACACGGAAAGTTTATAAATTTGTCAATAAACGAAATTCCCATATCAATTTCATGTAAAAATAACGAATTTCAGGATTTCGAATTCTAGGGTTTATGAATAAAAACGATTTAGGGATTTTAGATAGAATGAACTTGGTTTTCAAATTAATTGATACAGATAGTTTCGAAATAACTAGGGTAATGTAAACCCTATGATTTTTCAGATAAACAATAACGAAATTTATGAATTTGAGTTGGAGATTGGGATTTTGGTTTGAATTCGGTCAAAGTATAAAAATCGTATGATTTTGAGTGATGTAGATCAATTAACTGCTCATATAGACTCGATTGGACTGGACGGACAATAACCCCATGGTTTCAGGTCTCATCGGGTTCGAATCTGGGCTCAATTGGGAGTCCTTTGATTCGGTTAAAGAAAACAAAGGGAACTCGATCAGTTATTGGTTAAAACCATTTAAAAAGGATAATGTTAACGAAAGATGAACTAGATGAGTTGGTAAGGAGAGTGTAGGGTGAAGGGGAGGTCGTGGGTTCGAACCACGCCTCTCCCATTTTTTTACAAAAATCATATTTTTACAATTTTAATCGTAACTTATTCATTTTAACTCCGAATTAACCCGTTCAAGTTTCGTTGGAATCGTAACGGAGTTTCGATTCATATTAAATGATAAAAATTATATTTTTATCGAAAATTACGGTCGCGTATATTTACGTGCATATAAACATAATCGTATATGTTTATACAATCTAATCAAACGATCACAAATTTGCTCATACTTACGTATGTACACTTCTAACACTCTAACATGCGTGTGTTGACACGTATGTGATTTCAATCACAAAACGACATCCTGAATAACACAACGATTATTGTTGAAACACAGATTTCTCGTAGAAGACAGTTTACGCGATTTCTTGTGTGTTTGATCATTCCATTGCTATCAAAGGTGCGTACACGGCCCCTTTCTTATTTTAACTGTTTTGGGGGAGAAAACATGTGCAACAAACGCTTTTAGATACATATCACTTGCATGAGTTAGCTGTTTACATTAAGTGCAAACATAGCATTACAAAGCCTTCCATTTCGAACCGTTTAATTTGCCGTAGCGCAAAGCGTGGTAGTTGAAGATAGATCTATTGGGTTTGACAAACCTCACTTGGTAGATGGGATCTACGCAGGTGTTTGACTGACCAAACACACACATTACTATTGTTCGTGCTAGACAATAGTGTTAAGGCAAAAACATGCTATAGCATGGCAACGTCAGCTTCGGTGTCGACCACTTATGTAAATAGTACAAATGACTAACTATCATGACTATGCACGTGTGATTATGTTATCTGTAAACTATATATTCAAACTGTGGTTTCAACATTTGTGAATGCTTAAACCTGTGTATGCACCAACCTTTGTGTTGACTTGATTTACATGTTTTCTCAGGACACTAAGACACAAGCAAGGACAAGCAGGGACTAGGATGTTGAGTCTCATGCATGCATTTCAGTTCAAGTGTTTTAGCTTTGATCAGTTAAGACCTTGAATGTTATTGGATTTGTACTTTACATTTTTAAACCGTTACGTTTTGTTATTGGTTTTTAAAACGCTTCCACAAACATTGAAAACTTTGATGTAACAGTTTTAGATCAATATATGTTTTGAAATTCATATAGAGGTCTTTGTTATGTCTAATGATCTGAGATCCTGGTTTGTCACGTTCCCAAACGATATGATTCCGTTAGTTGAGAATTGGGGGTGTGACAGATTGGTATCAGAGCCATTGGTTATAGCGAACTAGGTTTGCATTTGTAGACTTAGACTATAACTGTTAGACATTAGACACTTACTTACACGATAGTTTATATGCATTTACATATGGCATTTTGTAACAGACATGGCATCATCATCTACACCTACTCACACTGAGGAACAAGTTGTAGCATTGTCAGACATCATGACAAGGAGGACCGAACCCGTGAATGGTACAATTCACTATGGGGAGGAAACACATATTCGACAAAGGGGGAACAACCAATATTGGCAATGGTTTCCTGATCTCATATGCAGCTGGGGTGTGGGAAGAACGAGTGCCACCACCACCAACTGCCAATACTGCTAATAGCCTTTGGACGTTACCTGCTCTAGGATATCCACTAGAACAGGCATTTGCTGCTTTTGTTGCACGCATGGAGCGTGAAATCCGCAACATGCGGGAAATAGCAGGGATGATCACAGAATTGCTTGAGAATAACAACTGGCTGACACAAATGTGGGATAACCTCACTGAGGAGTTGGTTAGGACTAGTGAAGAACAGGAAAATTTGGTGGAAACGATCTGGATGATGCGAGGGACGATCCTCGAACTCACTGCACGATTAGAAACTGCTGAGTTACGTGTAGCTGTAGCCGAGGCAAGGGCTGAGGAAGCCAATGCACGGGTTGGTGCAGCGGCGATTGAAGCCAATATAGTGAGAGACTTGGCGGGAGAGGCCCTGACCCTCATCACTGGGCATATGCGTTACCAGCATGGTGCAGTGACTGGTCCAGCAGAACTGGAAGATTCATCATCAACCATTGATCAACCAAACGATGGAATCTAGTCATCTTATTTACTTTCTAATTAACAAACTTATATGAGTGGGTTGTACTCATAAAAGTAGATTTTGTGTTTAGTTGTTTTACATCTTTTTAACAAACAATTGTAAGCACTAGTTTATCATAAATGATTGAGGATTGTTACCTTAATGGCTATGGTAGTGTGTTACATTTACTTTGTGCATGAGTGATGATTATGCGATGGGTGTAGTCTCATTATGTATATTTGTAAATAGGAAGATCATGGATGGGGGAAACATTAATATGATCGCAACGGAAGTTGAAACACTTATTAACACTCGAATTACCGAGACAATCGCAAACTATACGCAAACACACCAAACAGGACCACATGATCCAACGGGGGACTGGTAAACCCACAAATGTGCACGTTCAAGACATTCTTGAACTGTAAACCACGTAATTTCAAAGGATCGGAAGGAGCCATTGGACTTCTTCGATGGATTGAACAGTCAGAATCGGTGTTTGAGATGTGCAATTGTCCGGAAGAAAACAAGGTCAGATATGCTATTGGTACTTTGGAGGGTTCAGCCTTGACATGGTGGAACTCTATCGTACAGACACTCGGTTTGAATACAGCCAATGCACTTACTTGGAACGGATTTAAAATCCTGTTGCAGGAAGAGTATTGTCCCCGTAATGAAATGCAAGAACTTGAGGACGAATATGGGCAACTCAAGATGAAAGGTTCTAATATTGAGGAATACACTACTCGATTCCAGCAATTAGCAAGACTTTTACCTCACAGGGCAACCCCACCTAGCAAGTGGATCAAGAGATACATTGGAGGGCTGGTATCTCAGGTTCGAAAGTTGATCATATCTGCAAATCCTACCACCATACAACAAGCTGTTCGACTGGCACACCAACTGACTGATCAAACGATGCAATGGGGAACATTACCCAAACGAACAGTAACAACTAAGGTGGGAGACCACAAAAGAAAATGGGATAGAATTGATTCCAAGAATTTCACTCAACAGTCATTTCAGCAGAATCGCAAGCAGGAATCCAACAAAACTCATCACAATCCAAACAATAACCAACAGTCATCGGGAGGGTATAATGGTAGATGCCCGAAGTGTAACAAATGTGGATTCCATCACTTTGGGAATCAATGTGACAAGTACCGATGTCAGCGATGCAGAAAGATAGGTCACGTAGCAAAAGACTGTCGAGGGGAACTGCAAGCAAGCTCATTCAATCGGAGCAACACTCAGAAAGGATGTTTTGAGTGTGGCTTATCAGGACATTTCAAGAACAAGTGCCCACAACTCAAGAAAAGAAGGGCTAATGACATAACTACAAAAGGGAAACAGCAACAACAACACAAATGTTGCTAGAACAGGGCTTTTGGTGGTTGGAGGACGTCAGGCACGGGAAGATCCCAACGTCGTTACGGGTACGTTTCTCTTGAATTATCACTCTGCCTCTATGCTATTTGTGTCACAACCCAACCAGGGGGCTTGACTAACGATTGATTCAAAACACAAAGTAGCGGAAGACAAAATAAATATATTACAATACAACCAAAGGTTTAGTCTAATGATCTAATTTGTTTACAACAAATCTAAATATGATTTAACTAGTGGGAGATTTTCTAGAGTTATTGGGTCCATCCAGGCATCAGCACACTTTATTAATCATTAAGTCAAGTTCTTCAGGTTTCCATGTAATGTTCTTGTTCAAGCAACCCTGTATCCGAGTCAAACCTGTTTCTAATTACCTGAAAGACATGCTAAAATACGTCAACTAAAAAGTTGGTGAGTTCATGAGTTTTAGTTTACAGACACAATAATAAATAGCATGTGATAATTCAAAAACAATACAACCAACCCTGCGCCATGCCGAGCGTTTGCCTCTTATAATGCTAGCCCGCAACATGGTCTACTAAATCTACTTCCCATTCCGAGACCCGTTCCTGCCCTCGGTCATTTATGTATCATAAGAATATATGCCACAACGGTTGCCATAACCTCAGTGGGGTTTCAACCTTACATTTATAAGGCCCACCCTTTCGGGCCACTGTGCGTGGGGGATTCCCCAAGTAGTACTACCCATATACTCACCGGCTCTACCATGAGTTAATGGTTGTAAATTACGTTTAATGTCTAGGGGAAGCAATTTTATTGAAACGGACGTTCATTATCACATAAATAACATTTTATAAACAGTTTATGGAGCATGCTTTCAGTATCCCAAAACAGTAAAAGAAAAGGGATCACATGAACTCACCTGGTTGCTTTAATTGGTTCCTTTTGTTCCTGTACAAATATGTCATTGTGCCACTATGCATGATTTGCTATGTTCCCAGAGTTATCATCAATGCAAGTTCCTATTTGTAATCATCTATACATGTATAAGTTGTAGTTTCATACATTATGGTTGCTTACTGTGGTTGAGTTCTTTGGGTTAATGCGTTTTAGAGTTTACTAGTTTAAAGTTTCATTATATTACGATACCTAATGAAGTCTTACCTTATATTTGTACGTCTAAATGCATATGCAAATGTTGGTATTATTTGATGTTTAGTGTAGCTACTAGTATGCTACTTATGTGACTAGCGTGTTTATGGTCTTTCAAGATAATTGATTTTTATTGAGACTAATGGTCTCATATTTTAAATTTGGGTCACCATGTTTGAGAGTTTGAGAGACAATCGATATAAAATCGTTTAAGTGTATTACTAGTCACGGTGTCTTACTAATAATATAAATTTATGTAATGCATAAGGTATTACAAAGCAATAAGATAATTATTATAATGTATTCACTTAACATAATAGTATTAGAGATAATTAATAGGTATTTCATACGTTACAAAATAGTTGCAATTAGCATTAGTATCTAAGATATTTACATGTTGTAGTCATTGAGTATACTAACTATTGTATTTGTTATAAAGGTTGTATAAAAGAATGTTTAAACTTATACATAATTAGATTTCTATGTGTAAATTGAATTATAAATTCTTAGATGTAACCATCATCAATTATAATAATGACAAAAATACTGATTTCACTAACAATATTAATGGCATTACTATTTTTACGACTAAAATATATGAGCAATATAATATCATATGTTAGGGTAAATTATTATGTTTTTAATAGGTTTTATTATTTGTAATTATTGAGTTAAAAATTCATAATATTGTTGAGTTAGATTACACTTAACATGATAAATATATATTATAGTAAAAACCTTAAATAATCTTAAAAGAGTAGCAAGTGATAATGTTAATGTTGATATAAATAATAGTAATACCTATAAAAATAAATCGTCTTAATATGAATTCAAGCAAATTCGTGATCAAATTAACATTAATATGAGATAAGTACATTGTGTAAAATCATATTATTGTCAAGTCAAACACCTTAGTTAGATTTCAAATTGTCTAACACTAAAATATATAGTGTAGGTATACACATTAATCTTGTTAACTTCAATATAATTTAAGTTTTGTTTACCCATAGATGTATAAAATCCATTGTTAACATGTTGAATTAATCATATCTATAAATATATAATCTTACATAAACTATTATTGTATATTATTCTATGGATAGTATGCGTATGTATATGTAAATTTAATGATTTAATACCTACTTGAAATAATATATTTACCATACACATTCATTGAGTTTTAAATTTATAATATTTTATTTAATTTAAGTTTCTAAACAAATTATCATAATCTATGTAACCAGTTTCATATAACTTCTAATATGTTTCCATATTAGATATCAAAACTTGTATTAACCATTTACTTGTATTTATCATATATAAATGTACATATATATTGCAATTGATCACCTTAACACATTGTAAAATTTATTATGTTTAACTAATGATTCTAACCTTCAAAGTCTTATTATGATTAAACAATTACATGGTTTAAAATCTATAAAATTCATTCAAATTAAACTCAAATCATATATATCACATATACAAAATTATAAACCATATTCATTAGTCAAGTATTGACATATTTAGCAAATGTATAAATATTTATATGCATAATTTTGCGTAAGTATCCTATATTTGTGCAAGTAGGTTTATTATTTTTATTAAACACTCATGATTAGTTATATTTGTTTACGTGTAGTCTCCGAATCTCACACGTTATTTGATTTCGTTATACATTTTTATTATTAACCAATTATTATGAATCCACATTTTATCCTATTTAACCCAATACTCAACCACTTTAATTTATTTGTTTAAACAAATTAACCATTCATTAAAATATAATGGCGTGCGTTTTTACCTTCCCACTCGTTCATCTCGCACGTACAATCCAATTTATTTGACCGATCGTATGTTTCATAACTCGAATATGTTTCTAAATTAGTTTTTAAATAACGAGTAAAATCGAGCAGTCGGTTTTCGTTGTTAACCGAGGCTGTCCGGGTTTGATCGGTCCAAACTCGTGTTGACTTTCGTTGACCAAGACTCTAGCCATCTCCAAAGACCCTAATCTCGGTCACCCCTATCTCCGAGCACCTCCATGGCTGCTCCATCGGCCACCGGCCTCCTTGTCCGACCCATCGCAGCCGCGAGTAGCAACCCACTAACCTATATTTGAACAGAACTTTTAAATAAGCAACATGCATGTACAAATCGGATCTTGTAGTGTCAATACTTACCCGATTCATGTTGTAACTCATACTCCTAAACCTAGTAGCTGCCCCCATTGTTGCTGTGAATCTATCACTGGGTCGAGACCGCCACCATCGTGCACCAACAAGGCTCTAGTCACCCTGGACCATCGGAAACCCCCATCTATCTGTTGATAATCCCTCTATCTCGACCTCCGACCATCTTCCTTACAAAAACCGTCCAAACACGCACATATTACAACAAAAATACTCAAGGTAATGACATGCATGTGTGAATCGGAGTGTACCAGGTTGTTCTTACCGTTTGTTTTCGAATGGAGGATGTAGAACCGCCGGAACACCCTAGGCCGGGTGCTAGAACCACCACCGCATGGCTGTTAAGATGAACCTAGCCACTACCGCCGCTGCATGTGGCCTTTCCGGTGTGTATTCCTCCACTTGACAACCCCTGCAACCTGCTGGTACCCGATCTCAGCCTGTAGCCACCGTTGGTGTGAGGCAAAACCCTAGCCGCCGCTGCCTTCTCCCCCCGTTTTCTCACCTTTAGAGTCGGATTCATCCAAGACCACAAGAGGGTATCTCGTAGAACGTCATGAGAGGAATCCGGTGATGTAACCATCTTAACCCGCCGCCGTGCGCCGCCGTGGGGTCGCCGTGGTCCGCCGCAGCTCCGCTGCACTCTCTTTCTCTCTGTTTTTCTTTGAACGGCTGGAAAACACACACTAAGTGTGTGTTGCGGCTGGGATAAATGAAGGGAAAAAGAGGGTTTGCCCCTTTATACTTAGGGTAAGATCTAGGGTTTACAAAATAGCCTACAACGCGTATCGATCTTGTCTGGCGCTCGTATTTCGTTTTTGATTATTATTCTTAATCCGGAAACTTATTTTATAAACAAATAACCTTAAAATATTATTAAAAATGTTTATTTTTCTTGTTATAAATAATGTGTTTAATTATTTTCGTAGAAACGCTTTAATAACGCGTATACAACGTAGTTAACTGATTTTAATTAATATCTCGCTCCGAAATACATTCTTATATTTTTAATATTATAAATATTTTTAAATAGGTATTTATCAAGGATATTTACCTCAGCTCGCGAGTCATAATATTTAATTAGTTAATACCGGTGTTCACACATTAAGTTCTGTTTAAAAATCCTTAATATGCCTAATTTGGCCTAAGTTTCTTGTTGGGCTTTCAATGGGCCTATTTGGCCTTCACATGTTATTGAGCCTTTATATCTTGTTGGGCCTTTATATTGTATTGGGCCTTATTATCTAATTACAATTTAATGTTTAACTTTATTGGGATTTTCTTACAGTTGTTACAGTCTCCCCAACTTAAAAGAATTTCGTCCTCGAAATTAGTTGTTACTACGGTTTAGCATGTTCGAAAATTTGTTGGTATTCCTTGTGCATCTTATCTAGTGGTTTATCATTTCTAAATACCACCATGTTTGAGTCCATCCTAAGGGACTACCCCTAAACTAGACAAGTGTACACTTTTACATATTATTGCATAAGATGTTAACACAGATTCTGATTATTATAAGCAGTAAAGCCAAACAAGAATTGTTAGCTTACGTGTATTGCAGTTTAATAGATCATAAGGCTATCATACATAAAAATTCACATAAATAAAGTTTAATTGCATTATAAGTGTTCCATAGGATACCCAGTTACATTCTATTTTTCCCACATGTTTCATTACGCATCCAATGCATCAATAGTTTCCAAAACCAGATCATTATGATCTTGTTTCCCAACATCATGTTTCATCTTATACTGAATGTAACCAATAGGTGTCAAGGCTCACAGTTCCTTGATTATGTATTTGAATACAACGTTTCCTACAATATGAACATAGAAATCAAGTATACTCGTTATTCATATAATGTTCATCTATGTTATTAATATAATTATCCCACTTACACATGACATTTGGCACAAAATTGTACATAATGTAAATCAATTGGTATTCTTGGTTACTTTCTTTTACACTATACATTTATGATTTCTTATCTGAGTCTACAAAGTTATTTATTGATAAACATATCTTTATTTTCTAAAACTAATAGAGTGAAAGTAACCATTCCAAGTAAACGAAGTCTAACGTATAGATTATCAAGGACTAAGTTGTAACCAATATGTTTTAGTTTAGATAGAAACAAAATTATAGTTCTATCGACAATGTAATTGTGTGAAAGGCACAATCACGTTTTATGTTGAATTGAACTTATGTCTTAGCTATATACAAATGGAGTTATTGATTCCATAAGCCTTGAATAGAAACGAATTGGCTCCAATGAGATAACGATGGTCCTACTAAAAGAAGCTAAGGATTTTATTGAATTACTTGTGCCGAGAAATCTCTAGTCAACGGATGTTATCTTGCCCTAGGGAGTTTAATCGTGATGATGCCTATCTGCTTCATGGATAAATTCGAGAGGTTGACGAAGAATCCCTGAATTAAGGTTATTATGGAATTCCAAGGAACAAGTTAACAAAGACAGATGGGTTAGATTTCAACTAATATCGATAACTTTAGATATGCAAAGGATTTTGACTCACTGTTTGTGTCGAAGTACTAATCAAAATTAATTCAAAGCTTACAGCAATTATCACTTCCTATAAAGCCTTTCAAAACAATAAATAATGAACAAATCATCAATCGGGAAGAGGGCATTCTTTCTTTTGTATATGTCCAACTTTCTGATCAACCGGTTTGGGATATAGGGAATCAAAGATACAAAGATTTAAGAAATCTTTTCGTACTAAGGGTTGAGGAGTAGTTCTTCCAAACGTTACAAACATAATGTTGATCTACAGGGAGTTTTAGAAGCACCATTAGTATGAGGTGGTGTAAAAGAAACGGATTGAGTATTTACATGACGTATACGACGAGTACAAACGAAACTGACGAAGGTACCCTTGTTCTAGAGTGGTTACAATTTGATCTCTTTCAGTAAGTCCTTCTAGGTAACCATTCGACGCGCATTACCCTAATGATGATTTCTTGAACCAAAACCTCAATTGACTGCTTTTAAGAATTCAGTTATTGAACCTCATTAACACTTCCATAAATGTACCCACTTTTGACAAACAAATGGATATGACTTTCGTATATGATACTGTCTATTCCAATGATACATTATCTATCATTTATCCACTTTGCTATTGCTACATGAAGTTATGAGATGTAAGAGTATAAATTGTCGTTGGCTTCGCAGTAGATCTGACAAATAATCATTTTATCGTTTTGCGTAGTCAATAGAATGTTCTAGATTTCTTCCTTCACATTATGCACATGATCACAACTTCATCGTGTCATTGCATTGGTCACCTGTTTCATTTCCTTTCTCCTTTACTAGTCGTTCTACTTCGTCCTATGACTTATATCTTACAACTTCCTTATTGTGATAAGATTTCTGACGTATCTCCTTGTCATGCATACTCTTGGTGTACATATTTTATTTACCTTACGTCTTGAACTGATGAAAAGGTGCATTAGGCTCGAATGTGATCTTGACTGGTTATCCTCAAAGTACGACAGATAATTCCATAGTTTTCACTCTTGAGGCTGACTTTTCGCAAATGATTTTTAACTTTTTATGCTACCTTTCTATAGCTTTTCTTCTGACAATTTAATACATATTATCTTCCTTGAGATCGATATTTCTATTTTACTTCACTGCAGTCCTTCCATACTGCTTAATCATGGTAAGAAACTATTTACCTCCGGTGACAATCTATATTAGTTGTCCTTCTTGTTAATTCAACTTATCATCTCTTGATGGTGTTCGTACGAGTGCATTTCGATGTAGATCCACTCAATGATCAAATTCTCCAAAGTGCCCAAACTCTTCAATTTCAGGATCTCTTCCTCCACTATGGAGTGGTCGGCATTCAACTAGGGTCTTTCTTGTAAATACTCGTGACTTCGGCTTGTTGGATTTTATAAGTTGTATAGCATGAGAATTATTGTAGTTATTAAAATTTTAAATAATTGTTTTAATTGTTCTACTACTTGTCATAACGCTTTGCACCAACACTATCCAAATATACCGAACATAGTTTATGTATAGGGCATACGTAGAGTCAGGCTACCTGCCTGATCAGCCGCCAGCCCACCACCGTTTCGATATATTACGATAGTGTCCTTGCCAAACGTATTTGACCGTATATATGTTAGTATATACTTAGATATCAACTAAATGGTTTCCTATAACATACTATACATGTTCACCATATTCACGCTGATGTTAGGAGGCACATACCTTTTTTTGCTGTTGGTCTTCAACGCTTCTCAAAACATTTATTGGCACTATAAAATCTTCTAATCTAAGATTAATTCCTTCACCATTTAATTTTTCACTTCTTCTATTTCCAATAAACATCGATTCTAACTGTTTGAAGCTCGTCTTTTCCTCTTGATATTAATTACCTTCCTTCACCTTGCTATAACTTGGTAGCTGGTACTGATCATCGTATATCAATGCGCATGGAGGTCTCATTTGCCAAAACTATGAAATTTCTTCAAGAGATAATAGGATGTCTCGTTCAATCTCATCTATGGTCTTTGATATACCGTACACAAAATGTCCTTCGCGTATTCCCTTTTACCTTGCAATCAAAGAAATATCTTGATCACTCTCACGATCAATAGGAACACATTCTTCTCTTGACAATCATACCTTCACAATTTATGTTTCCGGCCTTCAGCTTCATGTTCCATCTATTATATTCACTAGGTGGAGCTCCTTTAGGGGTTTACAAATTGTTCGCATATGACGTCGTTATTGGGTTTAGCATCAGGGGTTCGATCGAAAGATTCAATAGAAAAGAGTTTCAATGTTGAAACGGTTTGCTTAAGAAATATCATTTTCTGGAACAGAATTTCGAGTGATAGAATAAATTAAAATTTATATTGAAGGTTCACATTCTCGCTGTGTGAACTAAGGAATTACCTTTCACAGCATATAATTCTAATACTTCTACCTTAGTTATCAAGAATTTGGGTATGGTTAAGTTAAAGGAGTGTTCATTAGAGTTGCAAATAGAATAAATCATTGATGAAAGTTTGGAGATCGAAGATGAACTATTAAGGATAATAGGAATAGTAATCACAGACAATAATGGTCGTTGATTATTAAAGGTGACTAACCTAATGTTGATATGAGAAATGATGAAATGAAGAGTTTCTCAAGTTTTTACGTATGATAATCCGAATCTGAAGGGAGTATGTGTCACAATACTTTGATGTCATCACCTGCTTTCTCCTGGGTCTTTGTGATTTTTCACTCACTCATGTAATCTTGTAGTCAGTTGAGGAGTAGTCATCGTTGATAGTTAAAATCAAACTTCTGTGGCTATATATAAATTCGATAAAGAAGTACAAAGGAGTTTTGAAGTTTATAGAATAAAATCAAAAGATTCTTGGACGCCTTAAAGGATTGGAAGTCGACGACATAAGTACCTTGATAACAAAGAGGTCATGATTCCCCTAATATTTGAGGTAAAAAGAAGACAAGAATCCGGGAACGCCGTTTCCAATAGGATAGAATGAATGAAGAGAAGATATCGTACCATAAAATCACCGTTGACCTCTTGTGACTTAAATCCTATGCTCAGCTCCCATTGTCAACTAATGTTTGTTTCAGTAATCATTAACATAACAAGTATTTATACGTATATACATAAACATTATGTTCAAATTTAATTTTATGTGTGTCTTAGAACTTCCCATGTAACTTCAAATTCACCATTATGTGTGCACCCATAATCCTGAATTTGATTTACATGTTTGTTCTAGTTTAACCATTCGTGTGCTTCATATGCCTGGGTATTCATGGTCTCACTAGTTTCTATTTGTTTAGGCCCCTAGATTACTCAGGTTAAAGTCTAGGAACTTATCCTAAGGTTCCTAATTCGCTAAAACCTTTGGCTCTGATACCAACCTGTCACAACCCAACCAGGGGGCTTGACTAACGATTGATTCAAAACACAAAGTAGCGGAAGACAAAATAAATATATTACAATACAACCAAAGGTTTAGTCTAATGATCTAATTTGTTTACAACAAATCTAAATATGATTTAACTAGTGGGAGATTTTCTAGAGTTATTGGGTCCATCCAGGCATCAGCACACTTTATTAATCATTAAGTCAAGTTCTTCAGGTTTCCATGTAATGTTCTTGTTCAAGCAACCCTGTATCCGAGTCAAACCTGTTTCTAATTACCTGAAAGACATGCTAAAATACGTCAACTAAAAAGTTGGTGAGTTCATGAGTTTTAGTTTACAGACACAATAATAAATAGCATGTGATAATTCAAAAACAATACAACCAACCCTGCGCCATGCCGAGCGTTTGCCTCTTATAATGCTAGCCCGCAACATGGTCTACTAAATCTACTTCCCATTCCGAGACCCGTTCCTGCCCTCGGTCATTTATGTATCATAAGAATATATGCCACAACGGTTGCCATAACCTCAGTGGGGTTTCAACCTTACATTTATAAGGCCCACCCTTTCGGGCCACTGTGCGTGGGGGATTCCCCAAGTAGTACTACCCATATACTCACCGGCTCTACCATGAGTTAATGGTTGTAAATTACGTTTAATGTCTAGGGGAAGCAATTTTATTGAAACGGACGTTCATTATCACATAAATAACATTTTATAAACAGTTTATGGAGCATGCTTTCAGTATCCCAAAACAGTAAAAGAAAAGGGATCACATGAACTCACCTGGTTGCTTTAATTGGTTCCTTTTGTTCCTGTACAAATATGTCATTGTGCCACTATGCATGATTTGCTATGTTCCCAGAGTTATCATCAATGCAAGTTCCTATTTGTAATCATCTATACATGTATAAGTTGTAGTTTCATACATTATGGTTGCTTACTGTGGTTGAGTTCTTTGGGTTAATGCGTTTTAGAGTTTACTAGTTTAAAGTTTCATTATATTACGATACCTAATGAAGTCTTACCTTATATTTGTACGTCTAAATGCATATGCAAATGTTGGTATTATTTGATGTTTAGTGTAGCTACTAGTATGCTACTTATGTGACTAGCGTGTTTATGGTCTTTCAAGATAATTGATTTTTATTGAGACTAATGGTCTCATATTTTAAATTTGGGTCACCATGTTTGAGAGTTTGAGAGACAATCGATATAAAATCGTTTAAGTGTATTACTAGTCACGGTGTCTTACTAATAATATAAATTTATGTAATGCATAAGGTATTACAAAGCAATAAGATAATTATTATAATGTATTCACTTAACATAATAGTATTAGAGATAATTAATAGGTATTTCATACGTTACAAAATAGTTGCAATTAGCATTAGTATCTAAGATATTTACATGTTGTAGTCATTGAGTATACTAACTATTGTATTTGTTATAAAGGTTGTATAAAAGAATGTTTAAACTTATACATAATTAGATTTCTATGTGTAAATTGAATTATAAATTCTTAGATGTAACCATCATCAATTATAATAATGACAAAAATACTGATTTCACTAACAATATTAATGGCATTACTATTTTTACGACTAAAATATATGAGCAATATAATATCATATGTTAGGGTAAATTATTATGTTTTTAATAGGTTTTATTATTTGTAATTATTGAGTTAAAAATTCATAATATTGTTGAGTTAGATTACACTTAACATGATAAATATATATTATAGTAAAAACCTTAAATAATCTTAAAAGAGTAGCAAGTGATAATGTTAATGTTGATATAAATAATAGTAATACCTATAAAAATAAATCGTCTTAATATGAATTCAAGCAAATTCGTGATCAAATTAACATTAATATGAGATAAGTACATTGTGTAAAATCATATTATTGTCAAGTCAAACACCTTAGTTAGATTTCAAATTGTCTAACACTAAAATATATAGTGTAGGTATACACATTAATCTTGTTAACTTCAATATAATTTAAGTTTTGTTTACCCATAGATGTATAAAATCCATTGTTAACATGTTGAATTAATCATATCTATAAATATATAATCTTACATAAACTATTATTGTATATTATTCTATGGATAGTATGCGTATGTATATGTAAATTTAATGATTTAATACCTACTTGAAATAATATATTTACCATACACATTCATTGAGTTTTAAATTTATAATATTTTATTTAATTTAAGTTTCTAAACAAATTATCATAATCTATGTAACCAGTTTCATATAACTTCTAATATGTTTCCATATTAGATATCAAAACTTGTATTAACCATTTACTTGTATTTATCATATATAAATGTACATATATATTGCAATTGATCACCTTAACACATTGTAAAATTTATTATGTTTAACTAATGATTCTAACCTTCAAAGTCTTATTATGATTAAACAATTACATGGTTTAAAATCTATAAAATTCATTCAAATTAAACTCAAATCATATATATCACATATACAAAATTATAAACCATATTCATTAGTCAAGTATTGACATATTTAGCAAATGTATAAATATTTATATGCATAATTTTGCGTAAGTATCCTATATTTGTGCAAGTAGGTTTATTATTTTTATTAAACACTCATGATTAGTTATATTTGTTTACGTGTAGTCTCCGAATCTCACACGTTATTTGATTTCGTTATACATTTTTATTATTAACCAATTATTATGAATCCACATTTTATCCTATTTAACCCAATACTCAACCACTTTAATTTATTTGTTTAAACAAATTAACCATTCATTAAAATATAATGGCGTGCGTTTTTACCTTCCCACTCGTTCATCTCGCACGTACAATCCAATTTATTTGACCGATCGTATGTTTCATAACTCGAATATGTTTCTAAATTAGTTTTTAAATAACGAGTAAAATCGAGCAGTCGGTTTTCGTTGTTAACCGAGGCTGTCCGGGTTTGATCGGTCCAAACTCGTGTTGACTTTCGTTGACCAAGACTCTAGCCATCTCCAAAGACCCTAATCTCGGTCACCCCTATCTCCGAGCACCTCCATGGCTGCTCCATCGGCCACCGGCCTCCTTGTCCGACCCATCGCAGCCGCGAGTAGCAACCCACTAACCTATATTTGAACAGAACTTTTAAATAAGCAACATGCATGTACAAATCGGATCTTGTAGTGTCAATACTTACCCGATTCATGTTGTAACTCATACTCCTAAACCTAGTAGCTGCCCCCATTGTTGCTGTGAATCTATCACTGGGTCGAGACCGCCACCATCGTGCACCAACAAGGCTCTAGTCACCCTGGACCATCGGAAACCCCCATCTATCTGTTGATAATCCCTCTATCTCGACCTCCGACCATCTTCCTTACAAAAACCGTCCAAACACGCACATATTACAACAAAAATACTCAAGGTAATGACATGCATGTGTGAATCGGAGTGTACCAGGTTGTTCTTACCGTTTGTTTTCGAATGGAGGATGTAGAACCGCCGGAACACCCTAGGCCGGGTGCTAGAACCACCACCGCATGGCTGTTAAGATGAACCTAGCCACTACCGCCGCTGCATGTGGCCTTTCCGGTGTGTATTCCTCCACTTGACAACCCCTGCAACCTGCTGGTACCCGATCTCAGCCTGTAGCCACCGTTGGTGTGAGGCAAAACCCTAGCCGCCGCTGCCTTCTCCCCCCGTTTTCTCACCTTTAGAGTCGGATTCATCCAAGACCACAAGAGGGTATCTCGTAGAACGTCATGAGAGGAATCCGGTGATGTAACCATCTTAACCCGCCGCCGTGCGCCGCCGTGGGGTCGCCGTGGTCCGCCGCAGCTCCGCTGCACTCTCTTTCTCTCTGTTTTTCTTTGAACGGCTGGAAAACACACACTAAGTGTGTGTTGCGGCTGGGATAAATGAAGGGAAAAAGAGGGTTTGCCCCTTTATACTTAGGGTAAGATCTAGGGTTTACAAAATAGCCTACAACGCGTATCGATCTTGTCTGGCGCTCGTATTTCGTTTTTGATTATTATTCTTAATCCGGAAACTTATTTTATAAACAAATAACCTTAAAATATTATTAAAAATGTTTATTTTTCTTGTTATAAATAATGTGTTTAATTATTTTCGTAGAAACGCTTTAATAACGCGTATACAACGTAGTTAACTGATTTTAATTAATATCTCGCTCCGAAATACATTCTTATATTTTTAATATTATAAATATTTTTAAATAGGTATTTATCAAGGATATTTACCTCAGCTCGCGAGTCATAATATTTAATTAGTTAATACCGGTGTTCACACATTAAGTTCTGTTTAAAAATCCTTAATATGCCTAATTTGGCCTAAGTTTCTTGTTGGGCTTTCAATGGGCCTATTTGGCCTTCACATGTTATTGAGCCTTTATATCTTGTTGGGCCTTTATATTGTATTGGGCCTTATTATCTAATTACAATTTAATGCTTAACTTTATTGGGATTTTCTTACAGTTGTTACAATTTGACACCGGTGCAGATCGGGGTTTTGTATCTAGCAAATCTTGTGAATTGTAAAGTATTGGTCCTACTGCTTTAGAAAACCCATACACTGTAGAACTAGCTAATGATAAGCTAGTTATTGTAAACCATATTTCTAAAGGATGTGTTCTTGACTTTATGTGTCAAACACATGACATTGACTTTATGCCTACCTCTTTAGGCAGTTTTGATGTAGTCATTGGCATGGACTGGTTGTCCAAACATCAGGCTGAAATAGTGTGCCATGAAAAAGATCGTTCGTATACCTATTTCGCATAGAGAGACATTGTATGTACAAGGCGAGAAGAGCAGTACGCCACTGCGTCTCATATCTTGTATGAAAGCACACAAATGTCTGCGTAAAGGTCATACGGCAGTTATAGCACTTATAACTGAAAAGCCGGTAGCTGAGAAGAAGATTGAAGACATTCCAGTAATTGTGAATTTCCGGAGGTATTTCCAGAAGACCTACCGGGATTACCGCCTATCAGACAGGTGGAATTTCGAATCGACCTTACACCAGATGCAGCACCGATAGCTAGGGCGCCTTATCGACTTGCACCGTCAGTGATGCAAGAATTATCTATACAACTACAAGAGTGGGTGGATAAGGGCTTTATACGACCTAGTTTTTCACCGTGGGGAGCTCCAATCTTATTTGTTAAGAAAAAGGACGGGACTTTCCGTATGTGTATTGAGTACCGGGAACTGAACAAGGTTATCATCAAAAACCGGTATCCGTTACCTAGAATTGACGATCTGTTCGATCAGTTGCAAGGTTCGAGTTACAACTCGAAGATTGATCTCAGATCGGGTTATCATCAACTCAAAGTTCAAGAAGAAGACATTCCAAAGACAGCATTCAGAACGCGCTATGGCCATTATGAGTTTTTGGTCATGCCAATTGGGTTGACAAACACTCCAGCAGTATTCATGGATCTCATGAATTGTGTTTGTAAACCTTATCTTGATAAGTTTGTCATTGTTTTCAATGATGACATTCTCATCTATTCTCAGGCTGAGGGGGAGCATGCTGAACATGTTCGATTGCTGTTAGAATTACTGAAACAAGAAAAATTATACGCTAAGTTCTCGAAATGTGACTTCTGGATGCGAGAAGTACAATTCTTGAGTCATATAGTCAATGAAAAGGGCAAACATGTTGATCCAGCAAAGATTGAGGCGATTAAGAATTGGGAAGCACCAAAGACACCTACCGAGGTACGACAATTCCTTAGTTTGGCGAGTTACTACCGAAGATTCATTGAGGGATTCTCAAAGATCGTTCAACTACTTACAGCTCTTACGCATGAGGGAACAAAGTATAACTGGACAGAAAAACAAGAAGCTGCATTCCAGTTATTGAAACAGAAACTCTGTGGTGCATCGATTCTGTCCTTACCGGAAGGGACATAAGACTTAGTGGTGTATTGTGATGCATTTGCACAGGGTTTGGGATGTGTATTGATGCAACGTGATAAAGTGATTGCTTACGCTTCAAGGCAACTACGACCACACGAAAAGAATTACACTACTCATGATTTGGAGTTAGGAGCAGTGGTGTTGCTTTGAAGATTTGGAGGCATTATTTGTATGAAACTAAGTGTACTATTTACACTGATCATAAGAGTTTGCAACATATCTTTGATCAGAAGGAGCTTAATATGAGACAGCGACGGTGGGTCGAGTTGTTGAACGATTACGAATGTGCGATTAAGTATCACCCGGGAAAAGCTAATATGATAGCTGATGCTTTAAGACACATCAACAAGACGGATACACGCACTTATGATGACGATACATACTGACTTACCTGACAAGGTACGCAGTGCTCAGCTCGAGGCTTTGAAAAAGGAAAACTTGGTACAAGAATCTTTACGAGGAATGGAAGAACAACTGGATGTTAAACCTGATGGAATTCGTTATTTCATAAATCGACTGTGGATACCTTTGTATGAAGGTTTAAGGGAACTCGTGATGGATAAAACACACAAGTCCAGGTATTCAGTCCATCCGGGATCAGACAAGATGTATCATAATTTGAGGGCACTGTATTGGTGGCCTCACATGAAAGCTGATATTGCTAAGTACGTTAGCAAATGTTTGACTTGTTCGAAAGTCAAAGTTGAATACCAGAAGCTATCTGGTTTACTGCAACAACCAGAGATACCGATGCGGAAATGGGAACAGATTTCGATGGACTTTATTACTAAGTTACCCCGTACACCAAGTGGTTGTGATACGATATGGGTAATTGTCGATCGATTAACGAAATCTGCACATTTCTTAGCAATCAAGGAAACTGATAAGATGGAGAAACGGACTCGCATTTACATCAAGGAAGGGGTAGCAAGGCATGGCGTGCCTATTTCTATCATATCAGATCGGGATGCTCGATTTACTTCCAACTTTTGGAAATCACCCCATAAGTTCTTGGGAATTCGTTTAGGCATGAGTACAACATATCATCCACAAACAGACGGTCAGAGTATACGTACGATTCGGACACTCGAAAATATGTTGGGAAAACCATTTACAGTTGGTGGAATTCTCTTACAAATTCGGAACCGTATGGCAGCAGCTCGGGATCGACAAAAGAGTTACACTGACAAACGCCACAAACCGTTGGAATTTCAAGTAGGAGACATGATTCTTCTAAAAATGTCATCTTGGAGATGACACAATACATAAGACCCTTTGAGATCCTAAAAAGGATTGGTCCGGTAGCGTATTAGCTCAATTACCGAATAAACTCAATGGAGTTCATGATGTATTTCATGTTTCGAATTTGAAGAAACGTCTTCCTGCTGAGACATTGGTAGTACCACTTGAAGAAATGCAAGTGGACGAACAATTACGATTCGTTGAGGAACCAGTTGAAAGCATGGACCGAGGGGTCAAATAACTCAAACAAAGCAAGATTTCGATAGTCAAAGTTCGGTGGAATTTAAGACGTGGTCCTGGATTCACATGTGAAAGGGAAGACCAAATGATGAAGAAGTATCCCCACTTATTCAAAACAACAACAAACATTAAGAATGCACGTTAAATTTCGGGACGAAATTTCCTTCAACAAGGGGATGATGTGATATTTCACACTCTAACTGTACGCACAAACAAGCACAAACACTTTATACTATTGATTGTAGTATAAACAACTGGATTGAACACCAGCTTTGCAGAATGCAAACACAAACATTTCATAGTAGTACATACATGATTGATTTCAAACAATGTACTACATTTCAAACATTACATTTGATGTCGGTTAAACAATGGTGGAGTTACATATAGAAGGAACCAGAATAATTGTGTAAGGTAAATTGACGAATACAGGGGCCCATGTACTCGTGAATTTACAGGTACGCATGAATTTTGGAAGTTTCTATTTTGTTGACTACATTCAAACATTTGCTATGTGTACATTCACACATAGCAAATGTGTGAGATTACATAGTATAGTATACAAACACTTTATTCAATTGGTTTTTGTTACAAACATTTGTGTTACATTACATTTCATACACTTTATGTGCTACATATCATATGTTACATGTTATGATAGTACATGCATGATTAGTTACACACATTTTGCTATGTGCAGGGTTGCATAGTACAAACAGTTACAGACACTCACTATGTGTGAGGTTACACAACACAGTATGATCAAACACAAATAGTCACAGATAGGTGAACTAACTAGTGTACACACAAACAGTTACATTGAACGATCACATTTAGTTGTGATGTTGCAAACATTAGATTTTGTGTGTGAATACACACAAGCACACGGAATGATCAAACCACACTAACACGTACGATTTAAACTCGTAAGTAGTTTCCTAACTACTCCTAACATTTACTAATTTTCGGGACGAAAATTCCTTCAACAAGGGGATGATGTGACAATCCGACTTTTCGGATTAACATTGTTAACTGAAAGTGGTTAGATCACAGGCCCAGTAAGGCCAAAGACGGCCCAGTAAGGCCCAAGAAGGCCCAGTAAGGTCAAAGAAGGCCCAGTAAGGCCAAGGAAGGCCCAATAGGGCCAAGGTAGGCCCAATGAGCTCAAAGTAGGCTCAATGGTATTTAGGAAGTCCAATTGGGTTAATCAAGCCCAATAATATTTCAATGGGCCGATTAGTGACAATTCGATATTCCGGATCAATTCCGTTAATTGTTGAATTAACCGAAATGGTAGGTAATCGAACAAAAAGATGAATTTCAAGGGTTATAATGGTGAAAACAAGTTTTAAACATTACAATTGCAATGATTTAGTTGTAACTATGTTGAAATGCAAAGATTTTGACTTTAAAAAGTCAAAATTTGGCCAAAACACCAAATTAAATTCGATTTTCATATCAATAGGCAATTAAATCCGAATTAAACTTGTTTAATGAGCACAATAATGATTAGTAATTACAACAAACGGTTATGGAAACCATTAGTCATCAAATTTAACTCAATTGATGATTAAAACGTTAAAACCGTCCTTAATCACAACCCAATTCGCATACTTTGATCATTGATAATCAAATTGAGTTTCCAGAGACTTTAGTCGGCACCTTTAGGGTCTGAAACATCCATCAATTCGAATCAAGAAGCATCGAACAGAAGATCTCGAGTGGGAGCCGGCCGAAACTTAGCTTTTAGTCGATCTCCATCAATTCTAAATCAAATCAGGTAAAACTTTACACCTACATCACCTAAAACGGCCGACTAAGTTAATACATATGATCAATTCGTGTATTAACATCGAATTGTAGGATCATGGATAACTAGGGTTCATATAATAACGGTTTTGGGGGTTGTTGATCGAACAAGGTTATGAATCAAATTAAATTACACGGAAAGTTTATAAATTTGTCAATAAACGAAATTCCCATATCAATTTCATGTAAAAATATCGAATTTCAGGATTTCGAATTCTAGGGTTTATGAATAAAAACGATTTAGGGATTTTAGATAGAATGAACTTGGTTTTCAAATTAATTGATACAGATAGTTTCGAAATAACTAGGGTAATGTAAACCCTATGATTTTTCAGATAAACAATAACGAAATTTACGAATTTGAGTTGGAGATTGGGATTTTGGTTTGAATTCGGTCAAAGTATAAAAATCGTATGATTTTGAGTGATGTAGATCAATTAACTGCTCATATAGACTCGATTGGACTGGACGGACAATAACCCCATGGTTTCAGGTCCCATCGGGTTCGAATCTGGGCTCAATTGGGAGTCCTTTGATTCGGTTAAAGAAAACAAAGGGAACTCGATCAGTTATTGGTTAAAACCATTTAAAAAGGATAATGTTAACGAAAGATGAACTAGATGAGTTGGTAAGGAGAGTGTAGGGTGAAGGGGAGGTCGTGGGTTCGAACCACGCCTCTCCCATTTTTTTACAAAAATCATATTTTTACAATTTTAATCGTAACTTATTCATTTTAACTCCGAATTAACCCGTTCAAGTTTCGTTGGAATCGTAACGGAGTTTCGATTCATATTAAATGATAAAAATTATATTTTTATCGAAAATTACGGTCGCGTATATTTACGTGCATATAAACATAATCGTATATGTTTATACAATCTAATCAAACGATCACAAATTTGCTCATACTTACGTATGTACACTTCTAACACTCTAACATGCGTGTGTTGACACGTATGTGATTTCAATCACAAAACGACATCTCGAATAACACAACGAATATTGTTGAAACACAGATTTCTCGTAGAAGACAGTTTACGCGATTTCTTGTGTGTTTGATCATTCCATTGCTATCAAAGGTGCGTACACGGCCCCTTTCTTATTTTAACTGTTTTGGGGGAGAAAACATGTGCAACAAACGCTTTTAGATACATATCACTTGCATGAGTTAGCTGTTTACATTAAGTGCAAACATAGCATTACAAAGCCTTCCATTTCGAACCGTTTAATTTGTCGTAGCGCAAAGCGTGGTAGTTGAAGATAGATCTATTGGGTTTGACAAACCTCACTTGGTAGATGGGATCTACGCAGGTGTTTGACTGACCAAACACACACATTACTATTGTTCGTGCTAGACAATAGTGTTAAGGCAAAAACATGCTATAGCATGGCAACGTCAGCTTCAGTGTCGTCCACTTATGTAAATAGTACAAATGACTAGCTATCATGACTATGCACGTGTGATTATGTTATCTGTAAACTATATATTCAAACTGTGGTTTCAACATTTGTGAATGCTTAAACCTGTGTATGCACCAACCTTTGTGTTGACTTGATTTACATGTTTTCTCAGGACACTAAGACACAAGCAAGGACAAGCAGGGACTAGGATGTTGAATCTCATGCATGCATTTCAGTTCAAGTGTTTTAGCTTTGATCAATTAAGACCTTGAATGTTATTGGATTTGTACTTTACATTTTTAAACCGTTACGTTTTGTTATTGGTTTTTAAAACGCTTCCGCAAACATTGAAAACTTTGATGTAACAGTTTTAGATCAATATATGTTTTGAAATTCATATAGAGGTCTTTGTGATGTCTAATGATCTGAGATCCTGGTTTGTCACGTTCCCAAACGGTATGATTCCGTTAGTTGAGAATTGGGGGTGTGACACGATCTGTTCGTGTACTCGAACTTTTGTATTAGATTTCGTGTACTCCTAGGCCTAGTATAAATAGACGTATTTTATACAGGTTTAGGTTAGAATCCCAAGGCATTTGCTCTCTAGACGTATTGAGGCACTTGTACTCGAAATTTTCAGAATTTATAAAAGTTTGCATTTTTCTTATTGCTTTCTTGATTCTAACTTGGATTCCGTACTCGTTAGAGATCACTGATGATGATTATAAAGATAAAGTTTGGTTCTTGATCCGTTTTCAGACCTACATAGACCCTGCTATTAAATGCCAACATAGTTACATGCTAACATAAGTTTGAACATAGACTAATCATGGTTCAGTTGATCAACATCAGTGGAATCACTATCCTTAGTATGATTTTATTCAATCGTACAAATATGTTCCCAAATGCTAACAAGGGCATACCAGAAATATGCCAGTGTGTAGGTTTGGTGGACATTTCAGGGGACTTGTACATAAGAACATGATATACAAGTTTCTGAGAAGTATACTAATAAGCTTATAGCTGATGTGTGTGCTTGCTCATCTCATTACAATTGAATGATGATATTAGTAGTACGAAAATATTACTAAGTTATCCTATAATTCAATTGTAAGACTGTTCGTTACTAACATGCTTGTGGCTTTCTCTTCGTAGAATGCCTCCTTGACACAACACCAACGACGAGGGTTTTACAAGTGGCAATGACGATGATATCAACAAAATTTCCCGAAACATAGCTGTGCATATGAAGGATGTGATCCCGAGCATGGTCACTGACATCACCTAGAACCTACAGGGGAGTGGGGGTGAATCAGCAACCAACAACCCTAACTCTAATGCTACTGGAACTGCAACCTTCACGTTTAAGCAATTCAATGATGTTAAGCCGCCTACTCTGGTGCTGAGGGAGCTACGAGCCTGCTGCAATGACTCGAAAGCATTGAGGAGATACTCGACTACATGGGTTGTCCGGAGAACCTGAAAGTCAAGATGGCGACAAGTGCTTTTCATAAGAGCGCCTTAACCTGGTGGAATGCTGAGAGGAAAACCAGGGGTCGCGAAGTAGCTTCATCTCTACCTTGGGAGGACATCAATAAGCTACTGGTGGAACAATTTTGCCCACGTCGCGAGCTGTAGAAGCTCGAAGCTGAAATGTGGGGCCTCGTTCAAGACAGCGGGGAGAACACCAAGTACACAGTTAGGTTCATGAGCTGTGTCCGCTGGTACCACATCTGTTAATCCTTTATCATGTAAGATAGAGAAGTACATTGAAGGTTTACCTCTGGTGATCAGGGGTAACGTCTTGGGAAGCAACCCTGCTACATTGGAGGCTGCAATTCATCTGAGTGCTTCTTTAACTGAGGATTATGTCAAGGCTGGCGTACTTCACAAGAAAGGTTTCAAGGGGGCTAAGGCTGATGACTCGAAGAAGCCTGAACAACAGCCCAAGAAGAAAAACCAAAATACCATCAAGCATTATGCAGCGAAAGTTGCAAATGCTCCGATTCACGCCATTCCTATTACTGCAGTGCCACAACCTGCTGCAGCTAGGAATGTATACATTGGACAGTACCCGCTTTGTACTAAGTGCCAGTATCATCATCTACTGACCCTTCCATGACAGAAATCCCTTAAGTGTGGAAGGTTTGGGGACTTAGCAACAATGTGTTGTACTGCAAATTTTGTTGATGCTACAACCGCGATGGTTCATGCTACTACAGGCGAGAAATCTTGCTACAATTGCGGGGCAGAAGGGCACTTCAGGAATCAATGCCCTCGTCTGAACAACACTACTACTACTACTACCACAAGTCATGCTTTTGTCATGGGAGCTACTGAAGCACTCGAAGAGACGGCAGTCATTACAGGTACATTTCTTGTGAACAACCGTTATGTTACAGTATTATTTGATACAGGCACAGACAAAAGTTTTGTCTCTGCCACTATTGCATCATTGTTTGATGTACACTTAATACCCCTTATAAGGTAGAAGTAGCTGATGGTAAGAATGTTCTTGTAAACTCAGTACTCTATGGTTGTGAACTTATGTTAAATGAACAATAGTTCACTGTCGATCTCATTAATGACCCTTGGTAGCTTTGAGGTAGTCATTGAAATGGATTGGTTGTCAAAGTATAACGTCGAAGTTTTCTGCTCAGAGAAGCTGTTGCGTATTCCTCTACCGTTCGGCTAAACGATGCGGGTGTACGGCGAGAAGCCTTGCCGAGAGCTGAACATTGTGTCGTGCATAAAGGCACAAAAGTACATGAGAAAGAAATATTGTGCCTTCCTGGCACATGTAGTGGAGAAGAAGCCGGAAAAGAAGACGGTGAAAGATGTACCGGTCATGATAGACTACCCAGAAGTATTTCCAGAAGACTTTCCTGGACTACCACCAGTCCGGCAAGTGGAGTTTCGAATAGATCTTGTCCCTGGAGCAAACCCAGTGACAAAATCTCCTTAGCGGTTAGCACCGTCAGAAATGCAGGAACTGTCTAGTCAACTTCAGGAACTTCTAGACAAAGGATTCATTATACCGAGCTACTCACCATGGGGAGCTCCAGTTCTTTTTGTTAAGAAGAAAGACGGTTCATTCCGCATGTGCATCGATTATCGTGAGTTGAACAAGTTGACCATTAAGAACATGTATCCTCTACCTAGGATCGACGATTTGTTTAATCAGTTACAGGGAGCAACTTGTTTCTATAAGATTGATTTGAGATCCGGGCATTATCAATTGAGAGTGAACGATGAGGATATCCCAAAGACGGCGTTTAAGACTCGTTACGGACACTATGAGTTCGTGGTTATTCCTTTTGGACTAACTAACGCACCAGCAGTGTTTATGGACTTAATGAATCGAGTATGTCGGTCGTATCTAGATCAGTTTGTAATCGTCTTTATTGATGATATATTGATCTATTCCAAGAACGAACAGGAATACGAGAGTCACTTGAGGAATATCTTAGAACTCTTAAGAACTGAACAACTTTATGCTAAATTCTCAAAATGTGAATTTTGGCTAAAAGAGGTTCATTTCTTAGGTCATGTGATCAATAGGGATGGGATACATGTTGATCAAGCAAAGATTGAAGCGATTAAGAACTGGACTACCCCATCTACTCCAACTGAGATCCGTTCATTTCTGGGTTTGGCAGGTTATTATCGTAGGTTCATCGCGAACTTTTCGAAGATTGCCTTGCCACTCACGACTTTGACCAAGAAAATTCAGGTGTTCATATGGGGACATAAGTAGGAAGATGCATTTCAACTTCTCAAGTAGAAATTATGCAACTCCCCTATTCTTAGTCTTCTAGAAGGCAATGATGATTTCGTTGTCTACTGTGATGCTTCAAACCTTGGTCTCGGCTGTGTACTTATGCAACGAGATAAGGTTATTGCGTATGCTTCTAGACAACTCAAGGTTCACAAGAAGAATTATACTACTCATGACCTTGAGTTAGGGGCTGTGGTTTTTGCGTTGAAAATATGGAGACACTACCTTTACGGTACTAAATGTGTCATTTACACGGACCACAAGAGCCTCCAACATATTCTTAATAAGAAGGAGCTCAACATGAGGCAAAGATGTTGGGTTGAGCTATTAACTGATTACGACACCGAGATTCGCTACCATCTGGGTAAAGCCAACGTGGTGGCGGATGCTCTTAGTCGCAAGGAACAAGTAAAGCCAATACGTGTGAGAGCCATGGAGATCAATACTCAACCGAACTTGAAAGATTTGATTCGTATTGCACAGGAACAGGTGGTGATCAGTGGTCAACTGAAGACAGAGTTAGATTGCGGGGTTGAAGGTAAGCTAGAACCTCGATCAGATGGGGTTTTGTACTTCAAAGGTCGCATATGGATGCAAAAGTCGGAAGAATTGCGCACCCTCATTTGTGATGAGGCACATAAGTCGCGATATTCAGTTCATCCGGGAGCCGATAAGATGTATGAAGATTTGAAAACGTCTTATTGGTGGCCCGGGATGAAGAAAGACATTGCACTATATGTAGGGAAATGTCTGACATGTTCAAAGGTCAAACCAAAACATCAAAAGCCTTCGGTTCTATTGCAGCAACTTGAAATTTCTCAATGGAAATAGGAACAAATTTCCATGGATTTCATCACAAAATTGTCACGAACGCCTAGAGGTTACGATTTGATTTGAGTGGTCGTCGATCGACTCACCAAATTTACTCATTTTCTCTCGATCCAAGAGGATTACAAAATGGAGAAACTATCCACTTTGTACATCAACGAGATCACTGCGCGTCAAGGTACACCAACATCAATTATTTATGATCGCGATAGTCGTTTTACATTTCACTTTTGGCAATCATTGCAAAAGGCTTTGGGAACTCGTGTTAACTTTAGCACGACGTATCATCCCCAGACCGATGATCAAAGTGAGAGGACTATCCAGACGCTCGAGGACATGTTACATTCTTGTGTGATTGATTTCGGAGGAAGTTGGGATACTCATTCTCTCTATCGAATTCTCGTACAACAATAGCTATCATAAGAGCATTCAGTGCGCTCCATTTGAAGCTTTGTATGCTAGGAAGTGCCGATCACCGGTATGCTGGACCAAGGTTGGTGACTCACAGGTTGAAGGACCTGAACTTATTCAAGAAACCACCAACAAGATTTCAATTATTCAGTCAAGACTAAAAGCCGCGAGGGATCGGAAGAAGATTTATGTCTATCGACATCGGAAACCGCTTGAATTTCAAGTCGGTGATCGAGTCTTGCTTAAAGTTTCTCCCTGGAAAGGGGTCGTCTGATTCAGGAAGAAAGGGAAACTTGCTCCTAGGTACGTTGGACCATTTAAAATCCTGGAAAGGATTGGTCCTTTGGCCTATAGACTTAAACTTCCAGTTGAGCTAAGCAACGTCCATGACACATTTCACGTGTCGAATCTTAAGAAATTCTTGGCGGATCACGATGTCCAAATTCCTTTGGAGGATATTCAGATCCAGAACAATATGCAATTAGTTGAACAACCGATATAAATAATGGATCATGGAGTCAAGAAACTCAAGAGTTGCCAGATTCCAATCGTAAAGGTGCGATGGGAAGGAAAACGCGTTGCTGAGTTCACCTAGGAACGTGAAGACCAGATGAAGCTCAAGTACCCTCATCTGTTAACCGCAACTTCAGCTAGTTAATTTCGGGACGAAATTCACTTACCTAGGGGAGACTATAACATATGTACATATTCACGTTGTAATCATTGATGATATGCAATTCATAATACATGTATGAACACGTTCATGATATCCTTTTACAATTATTCGTATGTTTTAGGAATTTATCGTGAGTGATAAAGTATACACTAGTATTTATTTATTGCCAATAACGTACGTAATAACTCTCTTGTAATATATCGAAATGGAACGCGTAAACCCGGAACTGAACGAACACGTATACGCGGGAAACCACCCGGGGTATTTAATGGGCAAAATCCCCATTAAATGCTTCCACCTTCCAGAATTTTTCAACTCTCTCTAAATTTCGGGACTTTCTCTCTCTACTCTCTCTAGAAGGACAACCCAAGATCTGCTTTGTTTCTTAACGAAATCACGCGTTCTTGGTGTGTACGGAAAGCTTACGGGGTCCAGAACAAGGAAGTACAAAGGATCGGAGCTGAAAACGTCCAAATTTGAGCAGGTTTGAGCTTGAAGTTTCTGGATTTTAGGTTTTTCTCAAAACCGGAAGACCCTTGAACTTGAAATCGATTCTTAGACAATTACGATGGAGAACTGAACATGGAACTCACTTAGAATCACTTGGGAGGCTTTGGATTAAGTTATGGAGGTCTGTTAGGATGAGCTTGGGAGCTGGAAGTAAGTATCGATGGGTTGAAGATGAAGACACATAGAATCGACAGAAGAACAGCAGGTGATGTTCTTGTGTCGATCTTATCAAGTACGATGAAGCATAAAATCAACCAGGACTTCATCGACATTACTAGGTACGAAGATCCATGGAGTTTGTTACTGATTAGGTTGTCGAAACTGTTATGTTCGATGAGATAAGGTCGATGAAAGGCAGGGTTGTCGAGACTACAATGTCGGTGGACCCTAGAAACCCTACTTCGAACCTTGGTGCCGATACTAATAGTATCGACACCCATGGTCAACCTACTATCCATCGATACTAACCAGCTGATTCCCTCCAAGTGTTTCGAACATAGAACAAGCTAACAACGATCACAAACGAGCTGGAAATGGATCCACAAAGCATAAGGGTTCGGATGTGGAAGTTGGGTCTTGGCCGATCCTATGCTTTAGGATTTTTGGAACATGTAACCAACCATGCTTAGTTTAATTCAAACCATACCCTAAGTTAACATGATTAAGTGATAAGTACAAGGATATGATTAACAATTCATGATGAACGACATGTCTATAATCTAAAATACACCATGCATGGGTTCATGCATGGTGTCATGGATTATGTTTTCATGTAAAATCTAATAAACTTAGACTAGGTTTTCAACTTATATTTAAGTAATGAAATAAACTTATTATGTTAACAAGAAGGTTATGAACTAAGCTTGGGGATGGTTACAAGAATCGAAATACTAGAACACAAGTTTAAAATAACTATGTCTAATAAATATAAATACTATGAACATGAATGGGCATAAACTTACAATTATATGAACAATGTTAACACAATTAGGGTTTGAGGACGATCAACGTATCAACATCAAGTGAGAACATCATTCATTGAGCCTTCGTTCATCGTACATTCTAGCTATTCAAGGTGAGTACATAGCCCCTCTTTTCCTCTTTCTAAATATTTTGGGGTGGAACATGTGAATACTGTTTTCGAAACTCAATATCTAAAATGGTTTTCATTACTTGATTACTTGAATGGTTTAGATTATTTAAAACTTATGATTGGCTATGTTGGTATACTTTAATACATTTGAACATTGAACAATTAACATTGGATACAAGGCATTTAGTCATGATTTGTCATGGCACACGGCCTAATCCAATTCATTTCATACAAGTACAAATGGGTTTTCAATTAAACTATGAAGCTTGAAGGCACAGTTTGTAAACAAGCTTATTCACATCATGTATGCCTATGTTCAGGACTTCGAGGGCTTAAATCACTATTCTTAGATTTCAGACTTGAAGTTCATGCATTAGTACATTTAGGACTCAAGGGTTAGAAGTTATAAACTTAACCTCTAAACTTGAGTTCACGCACGGGTTCAACGTTAGTACTGGGTGATCACAACAAGGGAAAAGGGGTTCTACACCAAGGTCAGAGTTGGCTTTAATTAAGTTTATAGCCAAAGATGGATTGGTGTAGATTAGCAATATGAATTAACTGTTGATTAATTTTGATAGTTTAGATCATATTGAGTACATTGACACAGAGTTGGTTTTAAATTGTTTTATTACCATGAGCTGTGTTGGATATTCGTCAGTCTTTGCCTAACTCCTAACGTAATGCTTGATGATAGTTTGTGTTACATTAGCATGTTACAACTTTTACATTTATATATATACATTTTATAAAAAGTGGTTGTACGTAGTGGCTGTTTGTACACGTTTCATTGGTTGTTTGAACTCAGGTTTTATATAGGTTTTATACAGGTTACACTTACAGGTTTTCAAGGGATATCTTTTGGAATTTATATTTTCATATTCATAAACTATATGTTTTACTATATTTAAGCCTATGTATCTCACCAACTACTATTTGTAGTTGACAGATTTTCTTCACATGTTTAAGGTGAACAGAGATAGGCACAGAACATGGACAACTAAGGCAACCTAGTCTAAGATAGAACAAGGTCAAGAAAGAAGCTAGGATGGTTTAGAAACTCATTAAATCATTGTTGTTTAATTATCTTGTCTGTTCTTATTTTGTAACCATTCTTTTTTGAGGTCGGTTAGTTGTATTATTTTGGTAGTTAGACATGACATCTAAACCTTACATTAATCATATGAAACGTAGTAAATCATTATGGTTGTTCATCGTTAATCTTGTGCAATTGAATCAACCGATCATTCGATCAAGTCGTCATCACGCCGTGGATTCCGCACGCGGCGCAGGGGTGTGACACAATTGAATACTAAAGCAAGAGTTCTCGATCCTACAATTGGTATTAGAGCCTTGTTCTTCATATTTTGATATAATCATCCAGTCTGAAAATCAAAGCTCACTTTGATATTCAGTTGTGCAGACTCTTTCTTCTAAACCTTGTTCATTTCTTTGTTTGTTTAAGTTTTGGTCACATGCTAAGAGTGTTTGGTTCTAAATACAACTCATTATTCAAAATCATTCTGTTGAACTTACTTGAGATATCATCTTCGTTGATTTTTTTTAGTTTTCTACTATTTAACATGGAAGATGTAGGACCAATTTGGAGCCCGGAAACAATCCGGTTCACCAAGGAATATGCTCTAGAGCCACTGGAATAGTGCGGAATCCTATTCCAGGGTTTTCCAATCGAAATCCACAGGCCTCGTGGCGATCCGAAGGTGAGGAGTGAACGTTTGGATCAAGATCGATCACCACAGGGTTAGAATCGAAGTTGGACAGGGAAGAACCACTCAAAACCCTAAGGGTATGACACTGGAGTGCTCTGGGAAGAGAGGAGGCTCGGAAAAGTAAGGTTTAAATCTGTTTGAAGAAGTATATATAGACTGTACTCATTCTGCCGAATGAGTGGCCGAAATAACTCATTCGACGAATGGCTCAGCCGAATGAGCTTGGTCAACCGAATGAGTCATACGGATGACTCATTTGTTCGCTCCAGTCATTCGCTAGGCATTCATTCGCCCGAATGACCTCATTCTTAGGATCATTCGCACGAATGGGTCTACAAGACATATATAATCAAAGTTAACTATAGTCAAACACATATAAACTTGAATAAACATTAAGAACAATATCGAAATACTGATTTCATTAATAACATCAACTTTATACATCAAAGATCATACAACAAGCTGAACTAGGGACATCTCATGCACTAACATACTCCCCCTTGGACCTAGTTCTTCACTTTTCAGCATCTTTCTTGAAATACTTGTATGATATAGCTTTCCAGTTTGTTCCTGTAAAATTCGATCTGCCCAAGATACATATTAATTTGATGTGGCTAATGTGATATGATCCAAGTCGGGTCATACCCAACAACAAGCTAGACAAACACCTACTATATTTGTTTATTGATTTGATCAATTAAATAAATAATAACACTTAAGACATTTAGAAAATGGTTTTCTAAATAGATGCACTTGAGAAATTAATAAACAACATGGGTTTATTTATTTATGAGAGATTACTTTATAATTGTTATTTAATGGTTAAGTAACATTATTAAAGTTTATAAAATGTAACATGACTTGTAATGTGTTACAAGTTTTAATTAAAAGGGGTTTTAATTAAAATCTTGTTTAAAAAAATTAGGTGGGAAGATTTGAAAGGGAGCCACCCCATTGGACCAAAAAATTCGGCCCTTATGTGGTCTTGGAGGCCACACCCACTTAATTTAGCTGCATTCATTTGATGATAAACATACATGCAAAAACTCTCTCTCCCCTCAAGAATCTCTAAGCCTTTTATCCCTTTTTCTTCTCCATTTTCACAGCAGAAAAGTGGGTTTTAAGAGGCTGATTTTCAGCTGGAAACAAGTGTATTCTAGGGCTGAAATCTTGTGTTGGAAACCTAGCATTCAAGGTGTTTGTTGGTGGCTTGGGGTATCGCGGATTTGAGGTCTTCTTGCTTGAAGATTTAGCTCTCAAACATCATCATCTTCATCTTATATTACACGAGTTCTAAGAGGTAGTATATGATGTTTTTGAATGGTTATTTGATAGCATGTTATTTCATATTTAGATCCATTGTTCTTGGGTTTTTGTTTATGACACATAAACTCACTAATCTTAATATGTTTTAAGAATAAACTCCGCTGCGTTCTCATCATAAAAATGGTTAATATGACTTTGATAAACATCACAAAATCCCTACAATGGCATCAAGAGCCAGGTTATATGGATGCATGCTTCAAAAAAATCGAAATTTTCGGGTCCTTTTGAGTAAAAAGTGGGCTGGAAATTTCAAGTATGATAAACCCTTTGTTTTTCAAGATATTACTCTTATATGCATAGTAAGAATCTTGAAAAATTATAGCCATTTGATGGTTTGTTTGTTTGGACAAAAACCCATTTTGTTTTGGTTCATGTAGGCCGAAAATTTGGGTTTAAAAAGGGGGCCATGTTACGTTTTTTTGGATACATATTTTGGATGTATTTTAATGCATAAAACCTAGCCATGACCTTATGTTTGATGTTTGATGGTTGTGATTTCGTTTAGTTGAAATAAAAGCTATGTAGTTTATTTGTTTCATTTGGTATGTAATAAATAGATTAGTTTGCATTTTATTTTTCCTAGAAAAATGTATTAGGATTTTTCTATGTAACTTGCATTTTGGGGCTGATTTGTAAGACAAAGAAGGTGCCAAAAGATGGTGGTGGAATCACAAGACAAAAGGAATACTTGAAGCATTTGGATGCGGGTTCAAGTGGGAGTTCATCAACACAACATTGTGTCATGTCTTTTACCCTTAGGAATGACCTTTTGACACACTTGTTATGGCAAGCAAGTGTGGTCAAAATAGTTGGCTATGGTTATGCACTTATGTTTTATGTTTGGTTGATTATTTGGTTGTTTGGATGAGTTTGAAACTTTAACTAAAAATGCATAAACTAGTTAAACAACTAAAATAACACAAGCATAAAATTGGTTCTTTAAAAATCGTTAAAGGAATTAATAAAATGAGTTTATTAAGAGTTAATGATTTAATGAAAATGAGTTTTATTAAAAGGAATAATGAAAATTGCTTTTCATAAAATACCATGCATTTGAATGCATACAAATGCAAGGTACATAGAGTTTTCTAGACTAGAATTAAGAAAACTTAAAATCCCTTTTTTAGAACAAGTTTAACACCATCCTTTTAAACAACACTCAATTCACTTGCAACTTATTTATGGGATAAAGGTCACCTAACCATAAACTTAGAAACTTGTGAAGTTTAGGTGAAATTACCGTATTTGTGGGATAAAGGTCACCTAACCGCTCATATTTGTAAAATCACACGTGTGTCTAAGAAGGACGACTTGAATTTGGAAATCATGCATTAGGATCACCGAAGCATGACGTACAAAAGGTGTTGATGGGATAAACATGCCAAACAAAACATAAGATGTTTAAACCGATCCCATACACTAGAAATTGTAATAGGTTACAATTGTCAAAACGTTGACTACCTTGTTAATTTAAATAAAGGGATAAAGATCACCTAACCAATATTTAAATGTAACGTTGGATTCTAGATTTTAATTATTAATTGTCTATGAGACATAAAAGGGTATTAGTAATTAAAATACATTGATATTAAAAATACTAAAATTGAACTTTGTAAAAATTGTAGATGGCAGCTAACAACAACGCAAACCCGAACGTCCACAACCTATCACTAAGAACCATCCTCGAAAAGGAACGTCTTAACCATGGGAACTTCATGGATTGGTACCGAAACTTGAGAATTGTTCTCAAGCAAGAGAAGAAATCCTATGTGTTGGAGGATCCTATTCCCGATCAACCCGATGAGGATAACGTGGAGGCCTTTAACGATTGGGTCAAGTACGTCGAGGACTCCGTGCAAGTCTCATGTCTAATGTTGGCGAGTATGACTCCCGATTTACAAAAGGACTTTGAGAACCACAATGCTTATGATATGATCACCCAGTTGAAGGAAATGTTCCAACAACAATCTAGGGTGGAACGATTCGAAACGGTTCGAGCACTTCATGCATGTCGGATGGACGAGACCCAATCAGTTTCATCTTATGTTCTCAAGATGAAAAGCCACATTGATCGCCTCGAGAGACTTAACTGCCGTGTCTCCATTGATTTAGCTACGGATTTGATCCTTAACTCCCTATCCAAAAGGTTTGAAACTTTTGTTATGAATTATAATATGAATGGATGGGACAAGAGCATTGATGAGCTTCATGCAATGCTCAAAACGGCCAAGGCGGGCATGGGTAAAAAGGTTTTACCGGTCCTAACGATCAATGAGGGTGGTAGTAAGAAAAGGAACCACCCCGACCCTAAGGCAAGTGTTGCCAAAGGGAAGGGACACGTTAAAAGGAAAGGGAAGGGTAAGGCTAAAGTGGAACCCAAAGAAAAGAAGCAAAAGGTTGCTAAAGATGATCCGTGTTTTGAGTGTGGTGAGATAGGCCATTGGAAACGAAACTGTCCGGTCTATCTCAAAGAGTTGAGAACCAAGAGGGATGCGGGGCAAACCTCAGGTATGACTTTTATGATACATGTTGAGCTAAATATTATTTCTTCTAACACATGGGTATTGGATACCGGATGTGGAACTCATATTTGCAATTTGTTGCAGGGGTTCAAAAGAAGTAAGCATTACAGCAAAGGGGAAATTAGTCTCTTCATGGGCAATGGAGCAATGGTTCATGTTGAAGCCCAAGGAGACTATATTTTGAAGCTTCCAAGTGGTTTGGAAGTTATTTTAAAGAATGTTTTGTATGCTCCTAGTTTGACTAGGAACATTATCTCTGTTTCCCGTTTAAGACAATGTGGTTTTAATTTCAAGTTTGTTGACAATGATATCCATGTTTCTTTAAATCATGTGTTTTATTTTAAGGCTATGCCTTGCAATGGTATTTATGAATTGGTTCATGATAACACAAAATATCATAGCTCAATGTACCAAGCTACCACCAAAAGGCTCAAATTAGATTTGAGTGATTCCTATCTTTGGCATTGTCGCCTTGGACACATAAACAAAAGTTGCATGCAAAAACTTCAAAAGAATGGTCTTTTAAAAACAAATGAAAATGATTCATTTGATGTATGCGAGTCTTGTTTACAAGGGAAGATGACAAAGACCCCTTTTTGTGGGACTAATGAAAGGGCAAAAGATTTATTAGGGATCATACATTCGGATGTATGTGGACCTTTTAAACCGATGACTAGGAATGGTGAAAGATACTTCATTACCTTTACCGACGACTATAGTCGTTATGGGTATGTGTACTTGTTAAGGCACAAACATAATCTTTTGAAATGTTCAAAATCTTCAAGAATGAAGTAGAAAATCAACTCAACAAAACGGTCAAGATTCTTCGTACCGATAGAGGAGGTGAATACCTAAGTAGTGAATTTCAAGAGTATCTTAGAAGTTGTGGGATTGTCTCACAACTTACTCCACCTGGAACACCACAACATAATGGTGTGTCTGAGAGGAGGAATCGGACTCTATTGGATATGGTTCGATCTATGATGGCTAGAAGTACACTACCTCTATCATTTTGGGGTTTCGCTTTGCTCTCCGCAGCCCGTATTTAAAATGGCCCCAACCAAGAAAGTGGAAAGGACACCTTTCGAAATATGGCATGGAAAGGTTCCATCATTGTCATATTTAAAAGTTTGGGGGTGTGAGGCTTATCCTAAGCAATACACTCAAAACAAACTGGAAGCCCGATCCACTAAGTGTATCTTTGTTGGATATCCTAGAGATTGTATGGGATATTATTTCTATGATCCAACAGAGCAGAAAGTGTTTATTGCTCGAAAGGCAGAGTTCTTGGAAACTAAGTTCCTTTCGGAAGGAACTAGTGGAAGAACAGTGGAACTTGAAGAGGTTCAAGATTCACAAGACGATACACATTTGGTTGATACTAGCAATCAACATGAGGATGTTGAGAATGATCATGTGGATGATCAAGATACACAAAACGTTCGCAGATCTGGTAGAATTAGTGTTCCTCCTGAGAGATATGGATTTTTCATGGATGGATGCTATGTGGTGGATTCCGATGAACCAACCACATACCGTGATGCAATGTCAAAACTTGATTATGACAAATGGCAAGAAGCCATGAACGTTGAGATGCAATCCATGTATGATAACCAAGTTTGGGAATTGGTTACACCTCCTCTTAAATCCAAGATAGTTGGAAGTAAGTGGGTTTTCAAGAAGAAAACCGATATGCATGGAAACTTGGATACTTATAAAGCTAGACTTGTAGCAAAAGGTTACACTCAAACTCAAGGCGTTGATTATGATGAAACTTTCTCGCCTGTGGTGATGCTAAAGTCTATCAGGATATTGTTTGCCATAGCTGCATATTATGACTATGAGATTTGGCAAATGGATGTCAAAACCGCTTTCCTTAATGGATATCTTGAGGAAGATGTCCATATGGAACAGCCTGAAGGTTTTGTCGATCCAAAACATCCTAATAAGGTATGTAAGTTAAAGAAGTCAATCTATGGATTGAAACAAGCATCGAGAAGTTGGAATCATCGTTTTGATGATGAAGTAAAGAAATTTGGCTTCATCAAAAACGCTGACGAAGCTTGTGTATATAAAAAGGCTAGTGGGAGCATCATTACTTTCCTTGTATTATATGTCGATGACATTCTACTATTTGGAAATGACATTCCAACCTTGGAAGGTGTAAAAACCTGGCTTGGAAGCTGTTTTTCCATTAAGGATCTTGGTGAAGCCGCCTATATCTTGGGAATTAAGATCTATAGGGATAGTTCAAGGCGGTTGATAGGCTTAAACCAAAGTGCATACATTGACAAAGTCTTGAAAAGGTTCAAGATGGAGAATTCTAAGAAAGGTTTAGTACCTATTCAGAAGGCGACTATATTGAGCACGTCTCAATGCCCTAGTTCAAAGGTTGAGCAAGAAAGAATGAATGGAGTCCCGTATGCATCTGCTATAGGATCCATCATGTATGCAATGATATGTACAAGGCCGGACGTGTCATATGCTCTAAGCATGACAAGTAGATATCAACAGAATCCTGGTAATAGTCATTGGATGGCTGTTAAAAGTATTTTGAAATACCTTAGAAACACTAAGGATATGTTCTTAATATATGGATCTGGTGAGGAGGAACTCGTTGTAAAGGGTTACACGGATGCGAGTTTCCAAACTGATCGAGATGATTCACGATCACAGTCGGGATATGTCTTCATTATGAATGGAGGAGCGGTCTCTTGGAAGAGCTCAAAGCAAGATGTAGTGGCACTATCTACAACAGAATCAGAATACATCGCCGCTTCATTGGCAGCTCAAGAAGCTGCATGGCTAAGGAAGTTCATTGCCGATCTAGGGGTTGTTGCTACCATTCAAGACCCCCTAGAGATCTTTTGTGATAACGAAGGGGCCATTGCTCAAATCAAGGAACCTCGTGCTCATCAAAAGACTCGGCACATTGAACGGAGGTTCAACTACATAAGGGATGAAGTTGAAAAGGGAAAGATATGTATTCGCAAAGTTCACACCGATCAAAACATTGCGGATCCATTCACGAAGCTCCTTCAAAGGACAAAGCATGAAAGTCATACTTGTTCCTTAGGACTTCGATATTCTAGTGATTGGAGTTGATTAAATTTTGTATTTGGATATCGGAACTTATGTAATTTGACTTGATTATATGGTTATAATTTTCATTTACTGTTCCATTTTAGCATGTTTAAATCCATGAATAAATGAGTTATTCTAAACGTCCGTAGTCGATCATATTCGTGGGAACAACTATGAATGTAAGACTATTATAAACTTGGATTGGTTGATATTCACAAGGTATGAATATAGAGCAAGAGGTTGCTGCCAAGGTTCATTGATTTCTATGGGATATAGATATAGGACTGGCCCGCTCTCAAATATTTCTTCATGGAATCTCTGTGATTAGTCATAAGAAATATTGAGTAAAGGCGAATATCATTGTGTCCTCAGACCTGAGATACATATTGGGTCTTGATATTCACCAAGTATTGTACTTTGACTTAGTACTTTGCTGTTCTGAAACATGGCAGTACATAAGGCTGAGTTCAAGTATGATACAAGGTGATTGTGAGAGACGTATGTAGTCAAGATGGAATTTGTTCCTCTTATTCGTTGAGAGTAAGATGTCTAAGGCCTGTTAAAGTTAAATCGTCAAAGAATGACAACTCTATGTCTCCAGGATTTAACATGACATCTGTAACAAAAGGATAAATGATTGATTCACCTAAATCATATTCAAGTAAGGTACTTGAAGAGGATGATGTTATTGAATGGCACTTAGTCATATACATTAGGAGTAGCAAACCGTTGCTAGGCGTTATTTGCTGCTTGCATCAATCTTCTATGAATCTTGTGCAAGTGGGAGATTGTAGAATTCGATCTGCCCAAGATACATATTAATTTGATGTGGCTAATGTGATATGATCCAAGTCGGGTCATACCCAACAACAAGCTAGACAAACACCTACTATATTTGTTTATTGATTTGATCAATTAAATAAATAATAACACTTAAGACATTTAGAAAGTGGTTTTCTAAATAGATGCACTTGAGAAATTAATAAACAACATGGGTTTATTTATTTATGAGAGATTACTTTATAATTGTTATTTAATGGTTAAGTAACATTATTAAAGTTTATAAAATGTAACATGACTTGTAATGTGTTACAAGTTTTAATTAAAAGGGGTTTTAATTAAAATCTTGTTTAAAAAAATTAGGTGGGAAGATTTGAAAGGGAGCCACCCCATTGGACCAAAAAATTCGGCCCTTATGTGGTCTTGGGAGGCCACACCCACTTAATTTAGCTGCATTCATTTGATGATAAACATACATGCAAAAACTCTCTCTCCCCTCAAGAATCTCTAAGCCTTTTCTCCCTTTTTCTTCTCCATTTTCACAGCAGAAAAGTGGGTTTTAAGAGGCTGATTTTCAGCTGGAAACAAGTGTATTCTAGGGCTGAAATCTTGTGTTGGAAACCTAGCATTCAAGGTGTTTGTTGGTGGCTTGGGGTATCGCGGATTTGAGGTCTTCTTGCTTGAAGATTTAGCTCTCAAACATCATCATCTTCATCTTATATTACACGAGTTCTAAGAGGTAGTATATGATGTTTTTGAATGGTTATTTGATAGCATGTTATTTCATATTTAGATCCATTGTTCTTGGGTTTTTGTTTTAACAAGTGTATATGACACATAAACTCACTAATCTTAAAATGTTTTAAGAATAAACTCCGCTGCGTTTTCATCATAAAAATGGTTAATATGACTTTGATAAACATCACAAAATCCCTACAGTTCCAGCATGAATCCCAAAAACAATGCAGATCGGGTAACTCTCATGTATTGTAGTGCTTGTTTCGTGTCTTCTACATCAAAGAAAATCTGACATCTGCACAAAGCTTTGACATCATTTTGTGACAGATTTGTCAGCCACATAGGATCAAATATACATTCCGTATCCCACTTGTTGTCCTTTCACAACACAATCATTGCCTCTGCAGTTTGCCCATCATAATACCACCGTCGGAAGCTGTCCAAGAAGTCTTGACACATCTTCCTAAAAGGAACCTTCTTCATTACTCTTGGAGGCAGCCACTTCAGGATGACTTTGTGTCTACGGGTATCTGTAATGATTTCTGGCTGATAGTATCTTTCTGGTTCCTAAGGCTTGAAATTTATCCACCTCTTTCGATACTCGTACTGGATCTGTCTAGAGAACCAAGCTGACATCCTCGAATCTCCACTGTAAAGCATCTTCAAACGTGCTAGTTGGTTGACTTCAAATCCTGGCAACGTCTTGAAGTCATGGGGGTGCTTGAAATACTGAATCCTTTGTTCTCTCTTGACAGCATAGCATTGCAGATCATGAAAGTATGCCCAGCTCAGTATTTGACCTCCGGTCTTGTATCCTTTGGTCCTGTATACTCTTGTTTTTGTAGCTGGCATCTTTGCAACACTCTCATTATTTAATACTTCACAGTAAGCTTTCGATTCTTCTTTTCTTTGCTGAAACTCTTCTGCTGAAGCCTCACTACCACTGACCTTTTCTTCAACCTTTCTATTCAGTTCCTCCTCAGTGTGTTGACCAAAAAGATCAGTGAAGGTAGGTAGTTCATCCTCAGCTGAAGTATACTTTATGTCCTCTTGCTTAGTGATATCCTCCAAAATAACTTCATCAATGTCATCAAAGGCTTCAGGAGAAGGAATATCAGAGACAGGAATGGTAGCTTCTTCCAAAGTTACTTCATCAGGATTTAACCTGAAGAGTTCAGCAATCTGCTCCTTAGTCAAACAGTGAATAATCTCTCCTTCCTCCTTGTCATAGCTAACTGAGTGCTGTATGATGCCTTGAGCATCCAAAATCATGGTCAACGTCTCATCTAAACGACGTCTCAAAGGCACAACTTGAACTTCCTCAGTAGCTTTAGGGTCTTTAGATTGAGGAGGAGGAGGAGGCTTGGCACTTTTGTCGTGCTTTGTCTTGGTCCGGATCTCAGTGGGAGGGGACTGCTCTCCTGCTGTACTTGAGGAACTGGCAGACCCACTTCCAGAACTATCATCATCATTATCTGAATCATCCTCTTTATCAGAATCCTCGTAGTCAACCTTCTCCTCATCAGATTCGTCTTCTTCTTCGTCTTCTTCTTCATCTTGATCTGAATCAAGGGAGACATGCTCAGTGCTCTCAATCCTAGGAGTAGCGTCTTTGAGGCTTTCCACTTGCTCTGCTAATCACAAGTTTTCAACCTCAAGAGCTAGTATCCTCTCACTGAAACCAGAGGCAGTCAGTGCCAAGTAATTATGCTCATCAATATACTTGAGCAGTTGCTCCTCCTGCTGAGCAGTTCTAGCCCTCAAATCAGCACGCTGGTCAGCAACCTGTAGTAAAAGAGCATCTTGCTCGCTGACCCTCTGCGCGAGTTGGGCAATGGCTTCCTCATGCTGATGGTTCCTCTCCATCATCCTAAGAACCAAGCTGTTCAGTATATTGAGTTGTTCAGTCATTGAAACCGTAGGAATATACAGATCAGCCCGTGTGGTGGAGGGACCAGAAGAATCTGCAATGAAGATAACAGTATGAACACCAGAGGAGGTCAGAGGGGCAATAGAAACACGTGAAGGTATAGCCCGTGACCTGGTCACTGAAGAAACTGCAACTGTTGCAACTAATGTAACAGTGGTTGCTGCAACAGAAAACAGTTCTGACCGCCTCTGTAAGACAAAATTAGTCCTTCTTCTCTTGGCAGGAGGAGATGATGTGGGCTGGATAGCAGCAGCAGATGTAGACATGGAAGTACGTGGGGGAGGAGAAAAGTCAAACTCAGGGACAAATGATGGATCCCTAATCTCCTCCTTATCAGGCTCTATATCTCCTGTCTCAAGAAAAACAACTTGAGATCTAAATCATGTGGTCACCACCTATGGCCTAGTGTCTTCAGAATCAGAATCATCTGAGGCATCCTCATCCTCATCCTCATCATCTACATCTTCCATCTGCTCATCCTCAGCTGATGTAGTACCAGCCATCTCTAGTGGAGTGGAGACGGTGGCGTCAGTAGTAGCAAGGAAATCTAGCTCAAGAAGACTATCTACATCTACATCATCAACATCAACACCAGAAACAACAACACCGCCTGTACCAACACTAGTAACACTATCACCAGCTCCAGTAACATTACCACTAGCTCCAGACACAACAACATCACCACCAGAAACACCTGCACCACTACCACTCACATCACCAGCACCAGCATCTCTACCATCATCACCATTATCTCCATCATCACCACCTGGTACTATAATATCCTCTATATCCTAATCAGAATTGTCATGTATCCATTTCATTCCATCGGGAGCAATGTACTCAGGGTTCTGGAGATGACCAAATAGAGCACAAATTGGAGGCTTCATCTCCTTTCCCCTGTATGATAGCACTCTGTTAAGAGTTATGTCGTTCATGTGCTCGAACCGAATGATGTCTGAGCTGGTCTTCGGTAGGTTAGGTACTTGAGCATCGAAGATCTGCTGAAGGAATGTAGGGTACATGAGGAACTTCTTGTCACCCTTGAGAACGACATTCTCCTTCAGATGTGTGAATACCATCTCAGAGAATTTGAATGGTAGATTCAGAACCAAAGCAACAAAAGCACCCTGTAAGCTTTCCCTGAGCTCATCAAATCCTCCGCGTCTCGAACCCAGGCAATGAATCAGTACATAAGCCAGGTGCTTGAATTTTGGAGATAGAAAGGCTTTGTTGAGAACTCCGACTACCAAGTCACCATCGTACTTGCATCGCATAAAACATCCTCTAACTAGATAGTGATCAAGTAGAAAAGGATGATCAGGTGCATCCTGGAATCCACATATCCTCCTAATGTGCTCTGTAGAAACTATCATGTCATGCCCTCGCACCTTGCCCCTAATGACAGGAGGCTCAACCTCACAGTCTATATCTGCAGATCTCCAGAAATCCCACTGGAGTGTCAAGTAAGGATCGTAAACAGTAGATATAGCAGGGAATATCCTAGAACGCCTAAGAAAAGTAATAATCTCTCTGAAATGCTTGGCGTTTTTGGTGGCAAGATCTAGGTGAGCACAGATGTTGTTCTTCGTCACTACTTTGTAGTCAGCCATACTGAAAAAAAGAGAATAAAAACCAACAATGACCGAATGAACCTTGGCGAATGAGCCTACAATGACCGAATAGGTCAAGTCAACCAAATGACAACCGAATGAATTCATACGGTTGACTCATTGACCAACAGAGTCAAGTCAACCGAATGACCAGCGAATGAGGCTAGTGGCCGAAAGAGCCTCATTCGGTCGGATGGCTTCATTCTGTCGCTGCATCTCATTTGGCCGGCTCTTGAAGTCCGAATGGACTTCATTCGGTCAGTCGAAGGATTGGAAAATTCCAAGTTACCAAAATCACAAATTAGACCACAAAATCCACACCAACATGTTCAGATACGACCGATTAAGCTTTTTAGAACAGGTCTTAGGTGATTTAGTGTTCAATTTGGCCATTTATTTTGAGGTGACGGTTACGAGCCCTAAAACCCTAAATGTTGATCTGTTAACAGTGAATCCATGGACAAAATTTGATAATATTGGTCCCAATGGTACCTGTAACAATCACAAGAAGGAATATCCGCAAAGTAGTCGGGTTAATAGGTGAAAACTTGAACAACAGTCACAGAAAGATGATTCGGCCGAAGGAAACACACAGTAGAACCGAAAGACAAATTTTGGGAGAATGAGCTGTTTTGGCCGAATAAGTGAAGTCATTCGGTCGAATAGTGCGGAAACAATCCGGTTCACCAAGGAATCTGCTCTAGAGCCACTGGAATAGTGCGGAATAGTATTCCAGGGTTTTCCAATCGAAATCCACAGGCCCCCGTGGCGATTCGAAGGTGAGGAGTGAACGTTTGGATCAAGATCGAACACCACGGGGTTAGAATCGAAGTTGGACAGGGAAGAACCGCTCAAAACCCTAAGGTTATGACACTGGAGTGCTCTGGAAAAGAGGAGGCTCGGAAAAGTGAGGTTTGAATCTGTTTGAAGAAGTATATATAGACTGTACTCATTCGGCCGAATGAGTGGCGAAACAACTCATTCGCGAATGGCTCAGCCGAATGAGCTTGGTCAACCGAATGAGTCATATGGATGACTCTCTAGGTGTTCATTCGCCCGAGTGACCTCATTCTTAGGATCATTCGCACGAATGGGTCTACAAGACATATATAATCAAAGTTAACTATAGTCAAACACATATAAACTTGAATAAACATTAAGAACAATATAGAAATACTAATTTCGTTAATAACATCAACTTTATACATCAAAGATCATACAACAAGCTGAACTAGGGACATCTCATGCACTAACAGAAGAAAAGTTTAACTTAGACCCACATAACACTGGATCAGGCACCAAGCCTCCTATACTTGTTCGTCATCAGTATAACACATAGCAAAAGGATAATCCATTTCATATCCAACAACCATATTGGATGTTGGATGTCAGTATTGATGAGACCTCACAAACCAATGGTGCTTGACACTGAAATAGGCAACCTCGTGCCTAAAGACCCTCAGAACTACATTGAGGAAGACTACCAGAAACTTGAGCTTGATGCCGAAGCTCATGCTCAGCTGGTCATGGCCTTGCCAAATGAGATCTATTCAGGTATCCTTCACCATTAATCCGTTAAGGATTTATGGGATGCTCTAACTGAATGGTGAGTCACTTATTCAATAGTTCGAAAGGTTCACGTCTCTTTTAAGTGAACTTAAACTTGCCGGACAAGATTCCCTACTATTTTTGTCCTTACCGTTTCTTGAGGTCTCTACTAGACAAATGGAAACTTATTTCATTATCTTGAGATCATCTCCAGACTTTGGCAATCTTTCACTTACCTAAGTCCATGGTAAGTTGCTCATTTTTGAGCGAGAGATTGACCAGAAAGAAAGCTTATCAAGTATGGTTATCAACAGATGAGTATGTTCAATGGAACAATGCTCTTCTGAGCC